>PVJS01007317.1:18633-56663 GCA_004027185.1 Glis glis
AAAAAAAAAAAAAAAAAAGAATAGATATTTGTTACACAATAAGCTGGATATCATTAATACAACTCAGTTCTACACTTACACATGATTATGAAGATAAATTTAATGTTATATATTTTTACTACAATTAAAACATAGTAAAAAAAAAAACAATGGGCCCTATAGCATCAAAATCACGCCCATGCTGCTCAGGAGATAAATTTTGAACCCCTTTGCAGAAGGATTTTGTCACTGGAAGCTGTATTTCCTGAAAGATATCTGAGACTCTTGATTAAAAAATAAACTATCAAATCATAGGAATAATAAGGAGCAGTGGTGCTCATGGGGCTGGGCATAGTAGTGGGGAAGTAACATCCTCACCGAGGCCCATGTTCAGTCAGAGTCATACTTACCTCCTTTGAACCGCAGGAGACCAGAGCACGGAATGTGGATAGACTTTGACGTGCACCTTAGTACTTCCTTGGGAAGACTCCGAGTGTGTGAGGAAGACCTGAGCAGTTTGGGCATTATTGTAATTTGGAAGAGCTCATTCTTTGGAAATATACTGCCCAGATTTAACCACTAGTTAGCCAATTATGTCCTTTTTCAAAGTTCTGTTTCCTTAAATACATTTTTAAAATTTTATTTTAAACATTTTTAGCTGTTTATTTTTAAATGATACATGAAAGCATAAAATTATACATATTAGTGCGTATCATGTGATCTTTCAATACATGTATACCTCGTGTAGTCAGGTTAAACATATCTATCTTGTTGACTATTTATCACTTGTTTTTAGTTAATACACCCAAAATCTTTCCTTATTTTTACTTGATACATAAAAAATTAATACTATACATATTCTGCGGGTACAATAATGTGGACCAGCTTTTAACCTCCAAATTCTTATTCACAAAGCATACACTATCCTAGTACCTGTGTGATAAAATGATATTTTATGTGATATATGATATTTTAAACATATTTTTAAAGAGATATATAAATAAAGCATTCAGTAGTACTTGGAAACTATAAAAATGTCATCTATTACTATTTTCATTTATATTATAATCAGAGAGTCTTGAATTTATGTAATAGTAAAATAAGTCTGTTTTTAGAGAATGTACACTATTTGCAGAGAAAGACATCTAACAATCTAGTCTAGTACAATAAGATAAAAGATATAGCAAAGATAGAGACAAGTGACCTATTGGCATGTGTGAAGGGCCTATATTTAAGTTTTTATGAAATGTCATTTCTTCACAATGAAGATAACATTCCATCCAGGACAGGAAGTATGAATAGGAATTTCTAAAGGGACTCATTGTGTAAAGTCATACTGGCTCATCCATCATGCATGTGAAATTAGGGATGTAGCTGAAGTTTAAAATGTGGGAACGACAGGGACTACAGGGGCAGAAATGTTGAAGAGAGAAGGTAGAGTGGGCAGGAATCAGAAAATGTGGAAGCTAGTTTTTACAAATAGGCTGTAGAAATTAGATTATGTTAATGGTCCTCAAACTTTACTATGCATTAGAATCACCTTTAGAATTTTCAGAATATTCAGTTGCAAATAATTGTCTCTCCTTTAGGATGCATGTTTAGAAACTTGGAAAAGGCCAAATACTAATAACACCAAATGTTCTGATCTCCACCAAGTTTTGTGAATTGGTAATTTTGAGCAGTGGCTTCAACTTTAGTACACCTCAGACTCTCCTCCTGGAGAGCTTTTTAAAAGCACAGACTATTGTATAGTCCCCCTGACTCAGGACCTCTGAAGGAGCCTGGGAATTTGACTTTCCAAAAAATCTCATCCAGGGAGGTGAGGCTGATGTGAAAACCATATTTTGAGAATTATCACTGTGGAAAGTGGATTTACTACTAGTTTTGCATGTGCAACACCATCACTAGAGGATACTATTAAAAATACCTGCACACAGATCCAGCCCAATACTTCTCCTCTCTCCTAACCTTGGCCCTGTCTTCATCTCACCTTCACCCTAGAAAAGGAGATGTGTAGTTTGAAAATTCTGTTCTAGGTTATGTTGTTAGAAAACTAAATGTGATGCCATAAGCTATTGTGCTTTATAACTGTGAAGGGCAATATGTATGAAAGATACGAATTTTGTTTCTAACAGTATGTTAATACAGTTCTGTACAATCTCAAGCTCAGAAGCAATTCCTGTGTGGGCCAAGATGCCAAACTACAGGTTTGGAATGAGAGAGTGAAAAAACTGTAGAGAGGAACAATAGAACTGCATACATTTTAAAAATAGTTATTGAGGATCTATTCTTATGCCCATTTCTGTTAACTGTAGGTTTGTATCTTACATTCTGTGTTAGGCAGTGAACAGCAGTATTTGATAGCTGTGTGCCCTTGTATGCCTATTTCTCTGATATTTTGAAGTACTTTAGTCTAAAACATATCAGACCCTGAGTGTGCTTAGTAAAGTGGGAATTGTTTTCACAAGTACTAAATGATAAAATGTTGATAGAAAAACAGAACTAGCTCACATTCCATAATCATTATGGAGAGTTCAATGGAAGAAAAGGGGGCAAAGACCAGCCTTTCAAATATTACCTACTGAATAAAAGCAATTTTTCTGTGATAAATGGAAGAAGGTAATTATGGGGTAGAATAAGTGCTTTCTTCAGAAAACCCCTCCCAACAAAATGAGAATATATAGCGAACTCTTATAAAAGGTGTCAGCTGGAGATGGTCATAGTATGAGGTTATTGTTCTACTTTCTTCAGTTCTAGTGAAAAATAAAAATAAAATCAGCTCTTTGAAACTTACTGCAATTGCATTGTATAGGAAATAAAAAATGAAACCACCACGACCACCATAACAACAGAAAACTGCCTTTGCTCATTAAAAGTGTAGTACACAACACCAAATAAATATATCTTCCTTAAAAATGTTTTGGATTGGAAAAATAGATCTTTCAGAATTCCTTTGTCGGTTTTATAAGGATTTTTGTGCCTGACTTGAGAATGTAAGAGTGGAGGAAGAGAACTGGGTAAGAGAGGTAGCAGTCAAATGCTCAAAGGGCTGCAGGCAGACAGGGGAAACAGGTCAGGTTTATACTCCATCACCAATAAATTCTGCTTTATTGTACATGCATAATGTTTTATCAATATTTTAACATATATCAAGCAGAGGTTTTAATATGTATTTGATGAGTGTTTATTAAACTTCATTTGATGCTGTGTGACTATTCAGCCAGTAGGATGATTATAAACTAGAAGGTAAATAGAAGTCATAATCTTGTTTTTTAAAAATAATTCCGGTTACAATCATACTTTACCAGAAGGCAGCACCTTTTCAGGCTGGCTTTTTTCCCATGTCTTAAAGTAGCAAAAATCAGGTGAGTGATCAGGAAATAAGGGTGCCAAGTCCTCTAGAGCATAAACCATTCTAGAAGATTAAAGACAGAAGAATAAGGGTAAATGTAAGTAGATTAAATCAGGCTAGGTTAAGAGGAGTAACTATTGGCAACTGTTTCTAGGAGAAATAAGCTAAACATAATTATGACAAATTAAAATGTTAAGCAAGATATCGTTTTTGGAATCTTGCATTAAATTTATTTCCACTTTATCCCTTGTATAATGAATAGATGTACATTTGTATTAATGTGTACAAAATGACTTCATGAAAGTGGCCCCTTGTTCATTTCCATTAGAAAAGGACACTATATAATATTTAGCAAAAAAGCATTAGTAGTCACATAGTCCATCTTTGGCCCCATTTCCAATTTCTGTTTGAAAAAGTGGTACAGATTAGTCTTCTCTTAATGACACAGAACACAACACTTGAAAAATTTAGAGTATATTCTTGAATGGATAGTCATGTTCTATCAAAAATCTGTTTGAGACTGTGATACTTAGAAATGATAGTCAAAATGACCAGCAATTCAACTCTGAGTTCTTCTCTTTGATTCTGTTAGACTAGCAGAATATTGTGTACTTTGCTCAAAAGTAGTTAGTCCCAAGCTGCAGCACCTTCTCTGAGGTCCTTACTAATGTCATATCCTCAGCTTTTGCTACAGGCCATTATAAGAAATAGCTATGGGAAATGAGTTTGTCATTCCTCACAAAGCTGTGGTCAGGAGTATGGTACATTTCTTATATAAGAAACCAGCAAAAAGTTTCTTTAGGAGTTTTATTCTGGAAATAACGTTTTCTTCTTCTAAGTAACACATGTTTTTCAGAAAAAGTCCTATATAACTCTTCCCCAAAGACAAAGCTGAATGGCCAAGAGAATATTCTAGAGCCTGGTTCTATATCTTACATTCTAGATAAGATATACATAGGGTTTTTTCCTTAACCTTTTATAAGGTCTAGACTCAACTTGTTCTCAATTGTGTTTGCTATTTGAAGAGTGAATTTATCCTCTGTCTTAAAAGAATATAGCTTCCAAGCTTCCAACAGCTTCTTGATTCCTCTTATAAGTCAGACAAAATCAACTAACATTATACTTCTATATTAAATTATCTTTATTTTCTATAAATACTTCATTTTCCCCTTTCCTCTATCCACAATATTTTCACCACAATTTCAGGGTTTTTTGTTTGTTTGTTTTGTTTTTTTTTTGTTTTGTTCTACTCTGAAAGTTGCTTCAGATATTGTCAAATCCATATAGCAATAAAAACATTTTTTCACTTCATTATATAATAATAAAACTCTGGACTTAGAAAAAGAGCTAAAAGTCATTTAAATCCAATCACCTACTACAGTTCTATCCAGAATATGTCTACTATTTGGGTGCCCACCTTATGGAATTTTATACCTTTTTAGACTGTCTAATCCAGTCTGTTTTAAGTATAACTTATTCCTTGTTATACTCATATCACCTTGTAATGTATATAAAAAAATGTCACCTGGTCATCCTTTAGATATTCAAAGGTAGTTATTTTGTACATAGTTATGCTAAAGGATTAATGGATTTGCTTTTAACCACCTTGCCCAGAGACAGAAATTCATAGATGTATATTATAGCTTTGGACCTCTGGAATCTTCCTAATTTTTCTTACATTTGGATGCCTATAATATTAAAAATTCAGAGCACCAACATGATAGTTAATACTAACCCAATAAACAACACAATTATAGGTTTATAAAATAAATGAAATAACTACTTGTGAAAAAGAATATCTTATTCACACAGAGAAGATAATTTTAAAGGAAACACTTGAAAGGATGAAGTGTAGGCCGGGCGTGGTGGTGCACGCTGGTAATCCCAGTACTTGTGAGGCGGAGACCGGAGGATCCAGGTTCACGGCCAGTCTCAGATACTTAGTGAGGCCCTCTGCAACTTCGTGAGACCCGGTTTCAAAATAAAGTATAAAAATAGGGCCAGGGGTGTAGCTCGGAGATAGAATGCCCCTGGGTTCAATCCCCGGTACCGCAAAAAAAAAAAAGAAAGGATAAAGTGTATCCCCTCTGAAAAAAATGACAATTGACTTACAAATATATCTAAGTTCCTTCTGTATTAATTTCCTTGCTTTGTTTTTGTGCAACATGACTTTACTAGAATTTAGTATGAATTTCTATGTAATATGTCTATAATACAGTATGCATGTAATGTAGGCTATGTAAAATTGAGCATGATGAGATCAATTCTGACTTTAGAGAATGTCAAGTAACAGCATTTATTTTAAAGCTAATTTTAGATTACATTTAAATATAATATTGTATGTATTTTTATCACCACCTGTGCTTCCACCAGACATTAATCAACCACATTAGCTGTGAAAGGAAGTTGGCAAAACTACTGAGTTTGATGATCAAAGAAAAAGAGCCAGGGACCAATTAACATTTTAGTCACCCTCAGACCTTTGAGCATATGGCAGATGGACCCTAAATCCACCTGCTAATAGGGAGTGGATTCCTTATATCTATATTAAAACCTGTGTCTGTTGGTCAAACTTTGCTCTTAAGTTCTGTGTTAGTCAGCTTGTTGTTGCTGTGATAAATACCTGAGAAAAAGCAACTTAAAAAGGAAAGATTTATTTTGGTTTATGGTTTAAGAGGTTGCAGTCCCATGGTTGACTAGCTCCATTGCTTTGAGTGAGGCAGAACATCATGGTAGAAAGGCATGGTGGAGGAAAGCTACTCGACTCATAGCAGCCAGGAATCAGAGAGTGGCGGAGAGAGCAGCTGAGCACAAGAAATCCCTTTGGAGGATCCCCAGTGACCTAATTCCTTCAACCATGCCCCAGCTGCCTGCACTTTCCAGCACCTCCCAGTAACACATTCCGCCAACAATTATGAGCCCTTGTGATCCAAACACTTCCCTCAAGCCTCACTCAAGCCTCAAATAGGTCACTGGAAACATGTTCTGAACATTGCTGCACCAGGGACCAAGCCTTCAATATATAAGACTTTGGGAGACATTCCAAATCCAAATCATAACAAACGCAGTCTGTGTTAACCATCCTTGAAGTCACTAAGGTAAGGAACAGGGCTATGGGCCAAGTCAAGGACTTAGACTTTAATTCCAGATTTATTTATAAAACCCAATTTCTTGTCGTATTTCAAAATGTTTAATGTTTTGCTGCTACTGTCCATATCACATTCATGCCTCAAGTTCAGTGTATCTAAAGTAATGAATAGTCTTCACTACTTCCTTGAATTCTTTTTGCTTTCATTATTATTTTTTTTTTTTTTGTGGTACCAGGGATTGAACGCAGGGGCGTTCTACCTCTGCGCTACGCCCCCGGCCCTATTTTTTATACTTTATTTTGAAACCAGGTCTCACGAAGTTGCGGAAGGCCTCACTAAGGAGAGAGAGAGAGAGAGAGAGAGAGAGAGAGAGAGAGAGAGCAGGGAGAGAGAGAGCAAGAGAGCTGAGGCTGGCCGTGAACCCGGATCCTCCGGTCTCTTCCTCCCAAAATACTGGGATTACAAGCGTGCGCCACCACGCCCGGCTTAAATTCTTTTTGCTCTCATTATAAGTGATTGGTAATTTCCAAATCTCCCCACCTCAGAAACAGACTCACTTGAAACCACATATCCAAGAGATCATCAAATACTGTAATTTCCACCCTGCAAATATTTCAGCCATTATATATTCTTCCCCTTTCTCTTTTTAAAATTAGTTCTAGTTTTCATTTCTTTCAGTTGTTTCTTAACTGTATTCTGGCTCCAATCTTGTGTCAGCAGAGATACTATTCTAAAATGTCTATTTTTTTCTGCATAAAACCTTATAAATGTCCCTCATTTCCTAGTTTAAAAACTCATGAGTATAGTAACATTTTCTGGTGTAGTCTCTGTTGGTTTCTACCATAATCTCTGCCTGTTTTTCCTCAAATATACTGTGATTCAGTAATGCCTACCTATTATTTCTGTTAGGAAAGATCTTAATTCAAATTCTTGCCCCCTTATGAATCTGTTCTCTGTCCCTCAAGCTCCAATCTCTATATGACTACTGCACATCTACCCTAATGTTATGGTTTAGATCTGGAATGTGCACAAAAGCTCATGTGTTGGAGGCTTGCTCCCCAGTGCAGCAAGGTCTGGGGGCGGAGCTTTGAGGAAGTGATTGGGTCCCTAACCTCATAAGTAGATTAATCCATTGATAGGTGAATGGACTACTGGGAAGTGGTGGGAAGTGTAGGCAGGTGGGACATGATTGGAGGATGTAGGTCACTGGAAACATGTTCTGAAAGGGCATTTCTTATCACCAGCCCCTTTCTTCCTCTCTCTCTCTCTCTTTTCCTAGATGCCATAAGGTGAGAGCTTTTCTTCGCCAAACCTCTGCCCTGATTGATGTTCTGCTCACCTCAGGTCCCGGACTCAAACTTCTGAAAATATGAGTCAAAATAAATGTTTCCTCCTCTAAGTTGCTTACATCATATTTTAATTTTTTTTGTGTGTGTGTGTGGTACTGGGGATTGAACCCAGGGGCATTCTACCTCTGAGCTATATCCCCAGCCCTATTTTTTTTATTCTTTATTTTGAAACAGGGCCCCACTAAGTAGCTGAAGCTGGCCGTGAACCTGTGATCCTCCTGTCTCAGCCTCCAAAGTACTGGGATTACAAGCATGCACCACCACACCCAGCCAGATATTTTTTTCACAGAGATGAAAAGCTGGCTAACATAGCTGACTAACCTTACCTCTGCGAATCTCTTTCCTCACTAGGACCTCTGACACACTTACATATGCAATCAGGCATTTATTTAATCACTCTTCCTTTAGTATTTATTCCTTTAGCAGGACATTGCAAAGTTTGGATTTTTTTGTTTGTGTATGTGTGTGTTTTCCTCATAACCCTCAATACCTTAAAGGCTGAGGTCATGCCTTATTAGTATTTGTATCCCCAGGTCCTGGCACATTATAGCTTTTCAGTTCTTTTCTCAGCACAGCTATCCTCCTCTTTAATCAGTTCCTGGGGAAGCATCTTTCTATATACAGATATATTGATGTTATTCCATCACTTAAAAACCTTAATTAAGCCTTCATCCTAACAGATTCATTACAAACTCTTTAGCTTTACAGAGGTTCTTCAATATTTGGCCCAACATCACCTCCTCTTACTCTTGGCACATCTGAAATAGTTGCTCAAATACACCATCTGCTATTTAAAATATATCTCTATTTATGCCACTCACTTTTTCTCATCCATTTTTGTATTGTCAATATCTAGAAAGTTGCTTACAAAATAGGGACACCAAATGAGTATTTGTTAAAAAAATAAGTGAAAGATTGAATATATTAACTGTGTCAGACTACTGTATTATACAAGTGAACATAACAATATATTTCCACTTTCAAACTGACAACTCACCACTTCTGTGGAATTGAAATTTTGACAACGTAGAAAATTCTACCGTAGAATTTTAAAGTAACAAAAGCAACAATGATAAATCATGACTTGAGAAAGGTTTCCTTTGGTTACGTCTGAGATTTCAATGAGATTTAGAAATACTTGATATGGTTTTAAAAGGTAAAATATCTCTTAGCCTAAAAATGATATTTTATCAATGTTTTTTCCTGATATTATAGATGGAAAAAGTGAATTCCTGTTTTATTTGTTGAGACAATAAATAAGCAACTTTTAGTGCATTTTAAGTAAAAATGTGTTATTTTTCTGTGTAACAACATTAATTATAATATTATATTGCTATTTTATTATAAAGTACCACATATTTCTATGTCATATGCCTCATACACACAAATTCACTATAGTGGCCATCTGCTCTTTGTTGTCCAGCATCCTTTTTCCTTCTCTTCTTATGAAAACATCCTTCTCCCATTCTTCATCCCTATTTGTAAAGCAACAAAGAACATATTTCTCTATTGACATGATGCTCAGATCTGCATTTTCCCTTGGGCAGTTTAATCATAGTAGATTTCAGATTTTTTGCTCATATTACAATTAGTATTTCTGTGATTTAGTAATACTTTATGAAACCATTTTCCAACCTTAATGAAAAATGTGTCAGATATATGGTATCAAAGAAAGAAAAGGAATATCTCACCAAATGTTTTATGTGCTATTGGAATGTTTGTTCATATTAACATTTTAAAAATCTAAAAAGTGCCACCTGTATTTGTTGATTTAAGATGGTTATCCAAGCTGAATGTGGTGGTACAGGTCTCTAATCTGTGATGCATGTACTTGGGAGGCTGATACAGGAGCATCTCACGTTCAAAGCCAGCCTCAACATGGGTGTAGCTTGAAGGTAGAATGCCCATGAGTTTAATCCCTAGAAAAAAAAATGGTCATGCAAATTTTGAAAAATAAATTTGTTGAACTATAATAGATGATAAAAAACAATATACACACTAAAACTTTCCCCAGTGTTGGTACAGATGATATAAAAAACAAATCACTGTAAAGTCTAAGGAAGAATTAACTTAGAGTCTATTTACATGAAATAATAATAAACAATTTCAGTTCTCTTTGATTTCCTTTTTGACCCAATGGTTATTTAAGAGCATGCCATTTAATTTCCATATATTTGTGAATTTTTTGCTGTTATGATTGATTGCTGAGTTCATTCCATTTTGGTCAGAAAACCTGCTTGGTATGATTTTTATCTTCTTTACATTTGTTAAAACTAGTTTTGTAACCTAAAGTGTAATCTATCCTGGAAAAGTTTAATGTGCACTTGAGAAGAATGCTTATTTTTCTGCTGTTGGGTGGGATGTTATTAAGTTATTAAGAGGCCTGTTAAGTATATTTGGTCTGTAGTGATGTTCAAATTTTCTGTGTCCTTGTTGATTTTGTCTCTGCATGTTCCATCCATTACTGGAAGTGGGGTATTTAGGTCTTCTAATGTTATCATATTGTTGCTCAGGTCTCCTTTCAGATCTCTCAATATTTTCCTTATATACTTAGGTGTTCTGGTGTTGGGTGCATATATATTCACAATGTGAGTGTTATTAATTCCTGAACTCACCCAGAGGCCAAGCACAATTTTTTAAAATTAGTTCTTGCATGGAACAATTCTCACTCTATCTTCTCTGTCCCAGCAAATTCATGTAGTGTGAGTAAATAAGAAAACTGAGAAATGAACATTAAGGGTATCAGATTTAAAGAGTAAAGTGATGAAAAGGATCTGCCAGAAAACTTTCAGAGAAGTAGTTGGAGAAAATCAGCATAGAGATGTATGAACTAACCTAAGATAATTTCAAGAAGTCAAACAAATTACACCATATAAAGCAACTCAGAAAGATAAATAACATGAAAAATGAGTTCAAATCTTGGAGTTTGGAAATTGAAAGGTCTTTGGTAGCCTTTGAGTTAGTGGCTTTGGAGTTAGATTATTTGAATTCACCAGATCTATCACTTATTGACTATGTGGATTCAGCAAGTCATTGAAAGTGTATCATCTCTAGTTTATTTATCTGCAAAATGGTTTTCATAAAAGTAACTTCCTATTTATATGTGGGTTTTATTTTAATGCAATATAATTTTTTTGAGATAGGGTCTCACTATGTTGCCCAGGATAGACTCAAACTCAAAATCTTCATGACTCATTCTTCCAAGTTGCTGGGGTTACAGGCATGCACCATCATACCCAGCTGTTTTTTGTTGTTGTTTGTTTGTTTGTTTTAAATGAGCTAATATATGTAAATAATTTGTAAGAGTGTCTGTCACATAACTGTATATATGGTGGTAGAATTGAATATGTACTACACAGATTCTCCTTCAAGGATATAATTATTCTCATTTCTAGGAGAGCACTCAATAGCTACTTTTCAATTGTGATCCTATTAAGCAATTACTTCAGCTACAGAGATTCAGAACCCCCAAAGTTGTATTCTTATAGGCACAAATTATGTTCAAGGACTGACCAAGAAAAAATACCAAGTCTCAGCCATTTCAGCATAGCACAAATCTCTGATAGGCCATATTAGCTGAAAAGTTTCCTAAGGGGTAAGCTGTAACTGTTGGTCCATTCCTGCTTCCTTCTTATCTTTTCTACAGTTAGAGATCCTAAGTCCTCTCTCACTACTATAAACATCCCAAACACAAAACTTTGCCTCCAAATCTGCTTCCCAGTGAATTCAAATTGGACATAAGTGTAGCTTTTTTTTATTTTTAGTTGGATAAATGGGTAGTTAGATGGCAAAAGTAACATTGGATTTTTCTTTAATGCTTTATATTGAATGACTGTGTTATTAAAACTGTGTGAATATAGCTGGGCATGGTTGAGCATGCTTGTAATCATAGTACTTGGGAGACTGATACTATAGGATCACAGATTTGTGGCCAGGCTCAACAACTTAGCAAGGCTCTCCACAACTTATACCCTGTTTCAAAATAAAATAAAATAAAATAGGATGGGGGTGTAGCTCAGAGGTAGTATGCCCTGGGTTCAATCCCCAGTACCAACAAAAATAGAAAGACAGATAGAAAGAAAGAAAAAAGAAAGAAAGAGGGAGAGAGAGAGAAAGAAAGAGTAAGAAAGACTGATATGAATTCTAAAGTTTTGAAATGAACTTATTTTCATACTTAGTAATCATAGCAACTTCCAGGAAATTTACAAAATATACAAGATCTATGACAAATTAAACTTTTAAAGCAGATATTTATAGTGAAAAATAGCCTTCTAAAATGTTCCTGTTCACTTTTAGGCAGTATAAAGCAAATTACAAACAATATAGTTGATCAACTTTATCAAGAAATACCCAACATACCCTTGCTTGATAAAAAATTACTTATTTTTGGTAAGTGAAAATAACAGATCTGAATGTGTGTCCAAATTGATGTTACATGCATTAAATGAACATAATATTTTGCAAAAACTTGGAATTTAAAGAACCCATAGAAGTAGGAAACATACCCACAAATTCCAAGTTTTTATAACAAAATAGGATTAAGGTTTTGATTCAGGAGTTTTCCAACATAATGAAACATTATAAGAAATCTATAGAAACTGAGTTTTATTTTTACCTACTGAATGGTAAGTTCTGACTTTAAAATATCTCTTCCCTTAAACTCTTTTAGAATACCTCATCTTTTTATTTTTCTTTTTTATTTCTAACTACATTTTATAAATGCATGTGTTCAAAACATTGTGAGAACTTCATACTAGTATGTTATGTGTGAAGGAAAAAAAATCAAAACACACACTAGAAGGTGAATGGGGTTGATTTATAGTTATCTTCTAATCAGTTCCCCTTCTGAAGAGAAGAACCGAGGAAAACTGCAAATGGCTTTAGACTGTAGCATAAATGACTTAAGTTAAACATAAAGAAGATTTCCCTGATGGGCAATGATTGTTAAACACTGAGATGAGTTTCCAAAAAAGAGGTTGTAGACTGAGCAGAAAAGGTTATCCTTAAACATGGTCTAGATTATATTTCAAAATATTGGTTGAATAGTCCTACCTAATGAAAGTGTGTGTGTGTGTGTGTGTGT
This sequence comes from Glis glis, assembly GCA_004027185.1. Lineage (NCBI taxonomy): Eukaryota > Metazoa > Chordata > Mammalia > Rodentia > Gliridae > Glis > Glis glis. The sequence goes on from PVJS01007317.1 coordinate 31,486, forward strand.
GTGTGTGTGTGTGTGTGTGCGTTGGGAATGCATAACAAGACCCTTTCACTCCTTTTTGTATCTATAATATTACATGGCATTCAGGCTATGTTCCTTGATAGAAAGATCAACCACATAATAAACATTGATTAAGATCAAATTAATATTGTTCCCTTTTTAAAGTTTTTATTATTATACCTAAAATATCATTTTAAGTATATCTAATGTATTTTATTTTGAATATTTGGAGTTTACTTTCAACTTGGCTATTACATAAATGAAAGCAATACTTCTCTAAAAACTGCCCATTGTATTAGTCCATTTTCTACTACTACAACAAACTATCTGAGGCTGGGTAACTTATGAAGAAGAGATTTATTTAGCTCACAGTTTTGGAGGGTAAAAGCCTGAACACTTTGGCACCCTATGGCTTATTCACATTATGAGAAAGGGCATCATGGTGAGAGAGCATGCACAGGGGACATATCACGAGGTGAGACAGGAAGCCACAGAGTAGAGGGGTCAGTCTTGCTCTTTTATAAAAACCCTCTCACTAAACCAGGCTTCCATGAAGACTACTTTAATCTCTTCTTAGGGGTATGATCTCCCACTAGGCTCTACCTCTCACATTGCCACAAGGGGGACCAAGCTTCCAACACATGAATCTCTGGGGACACACGTAAATCATATCCAAATCATAGCACCTATTAATTTAAAAATTCTTCTTTAGCCAGGCGTGGTGGTGCACGCTTTAATCCCAGTACTTGGGAGGCTGAGACAGGAGGATCACAGGTTCGCGGCCAGACTCAGCTACTTAGTGAGGCCCTCTGTAACTTAGTGAGACCCTGTTTCAAAATAAAGAATAAAAAATAGGGCTGGGGGTGTAGCTTGGCGGTAGAATGCCCCTGGGTTCAATCCCCATTACTGCAAATAAATAAATAAATTTCTTCTTTTCTAGAGTTTCAAAGGTTGCATTTCCCCCCAAATCCATATTGATAATGGTTATAGCTGTACATATATTCTCTTTTTCTTAGAGCAGAGATGAGATGAAAAGGGAATCAAAATATTAATATAAAAATAATATATTATTTAGATCAGATTATTTAACCTTGTCTAGTTTCTGCAGAAATTTCTTTTCCACCAAGCTCATGGTTAGAATCCCCTTGATGCGGGACTGATGACCTGTGGGGACATTTTAAGAACAATGTGGGAAGCTGTGCTGTACTGTTTTCAGAATCACTAACAGTGGCCCATTCTCCTCAAACCAAATGCCTCTCTCTCTGAAGGTGGTTTACTTTCTTGTAGGTTTACCAGACCTTCATATGGGTGGACCCAGTAAGCAATCCTCTAACTGTATGCTTTATGACATCATTAATGGTTTACTTAGATATGAGCATAACTATTTTTAAAGTACATTATGACAGAAGTTTCAGGAAAAAAGAAAACAATGTTTTAGAAGGAAAACATAGGGTACATTAATAGCAATGACAAAGGTTCTAGCTGAGAAAATAGAGTGAGTTCTTTATTTTTCTTCATTCCCCTAAATGGAATCAGGAATGAAACATTAGCAATGGAACTAATTTTCTAAGGGAGAAAAGTACACAGAAAAGCCATATACTTACTTACAAACTTCTAAACTAGCTAAAATATATGCCAGATAAAGAAAATTCTCAAGAATGGAAGTGCTCTGCCAAAATTCAAAAGTGCACTGGACAAATACAAAGTTTATAATACATGGGTAAAAACTTTACATTTTTCCTGAGATTAAGGAGGCTATTAAAGCAAAAGAAAAGGAAACCCCCTAATGTTTATTCAAAAAAACTCTACAACCTAGTTGATGATTACCAAAAGATTGTAAAATTGTAAGCAATAAATTCTGAGATTATTAAAGTGGATTTAGTAAAGAATTTTAATTATGAACTCAGCCATCGAGATTTATTTCATGATACATCACCTGTGTCTTTTTTCTCCACCCACTTTCCCTCCCCCCGCCCACTGTGACATGTACAATAAATTCACCAAAGGTTTACTAGCAGATTTCCAGGGTTGGTGTCAATCAGTTTACATGGTCATCTAAAAATAATTAAGAGTAAATCCATAAATTTGAGTAAAACCATCATTCCCATCCATCTAAAATATAGTGAATGTTGCATAATAAAAACTTAATCTGAGATATTTTCCCATCTTTGAAGCCTATCCTAAATTCAGAAACTTTTGCAAGATTTTTTTCTCCACTCTTGTCTTTCATTTTTTCTTCTAAACTCAACATTCTTAAGCTATCTTTACTTTGATACCTACTATAGCCTGTTTTAATTCATAAATTCTTTTCATCAAATTTTACTGTCTGTGAGGCACCAAGTAATTTGCTAGTTCTAGAGCTGCAGCGCTGTAACTAAAACCATAGCTCATGATTCTCTTTCAAAGAATGGAGGTCTAGTATGTGGGACAGATATGTCAATCGGAAATAATGTAACCAAGTGGTAAAATGCAAGCATAGTTGCTTAAAGTGACAATCAGGGAAGAAACTGAAACAAAGCCATGTCCCAGAAAGCCTCAAAAAGGAAATAAAGTCTGATCAGAATTATGGTTATAGGAGGAGATAGAAGAAATGGAAATGTATTGTGTCGGGAGGGATGGCTTAGGGAGGCAAGCGCTGGCTTTTTTAGGCAAGGAGCAAAGGATATACCAATGCTCCGGATAAGCAGTAATCAGAATTGTTTTTCTTTCTGGGAAACACAAGTAATTAACTATTGATGTAACTCAGTGCAAAGTGCACAGCGTGACAAACGATGCTGGAGGGTGAATGAAGAGTGAGTCTTCCTTTGGACTTTATGAGTTAGGTAATAGGAACTAATTGAATAACTTTCAGCAAGGATGTAATGTGACCATATGGCCAGATTAGAAGTGAGACAAATAGTTTGGAAGGGGCAAAATTGGTGAAGAGATCACCCACTCTACTTATCAACTGTAATACCTTGCTAAATAGCTAAAGAGCCTAACCTTGCTGAGCCTTTTATTCATTTTCTGTGTGTGTGTGTGTGTGTGTGTGTGTGTGTGTGCGCGCATGCACGCGTGTGTGTGTGTGTATGGTACTGGGGATTGAATCCAGGGAAATTCCACCTTGGAGCTACAGGACTAGCTCTTTTTATTTTTTCATTTTGAAACAGGTTTCATTATGTTACCACATGCTGGCCTTGAACCTGTGATCCTCCTGTCTCAGCCTTCCAAGTACTTTGATTACCGGCATGGACCACCACGTCCAGCTGAGACTCACCTTTTTCACCAGACAAAAGCAAAAAGATATTAATGTCTAAATTTCAAAGTTGTGAGACTAAGGAATGTGTGTATAAAGCAACTAGTAAGTATAGTGACAAGAATATATTAGTTAATCATTAACTCGATGCCTTTCACCAGCTCCAGCCCTTGGAGTGTCAGTCTCAGTTCTATAAGGAAAATGGTTTCCCTATAACATAATTCCTCTCTCTCCATGACAGCCCATTCTTTCAAATGATAACAAGGGTAGGGAGGTAGCTCCCCTGCCGTGAATGAATTAACACGTACATGTATGTGCTTAGGAAAGCAAACATGTCATTTTAAAATAATTATTTCAAAGTAGATCATATATCCCAAGCACAAATAGTGTTTCAAGAAACCCTAATTCTGTGATTTTGCCATACCAGTACACAGGTGATATGTCTGCTAGAGCTATCCTAGTGAAGAATGCTTCCTAGCACAGAGCAGATCTAAATGTATTTTTATAGGTGGATAGATTGTTAGTTCCCAAGTCGGCTTGTCAGGTTGAATGATATTTAAGTGTGAAGATCAGCCGTGAAGTTGTTCACATTACCAGTTTCTCTTTCGTGCCTATAATTTTTACAAGACAAAGTCAATGAACCAGATAAATGAAAATGTGGCTCTGTGTGTTTGCACACATGTGCATTTTGTATACTTTCCTCCTATATCCTATTCTCCAGTTGGTTATCTCCTCTAAATTAGTGCTAAATACCGGAAAGATAGAAAGATGCTTTCTCATAAACACTTTTTGCTTGACTCGAATTAGGCTTTGAAGGAGAAAAGAATATTTTCAAATGCTTTCAGAAAAGTAAGATTTCTGTGTTGAAGCTTTAATATTTTTTCAAAGCCATGCCTAAGGAAATGTTCAAAAAATTAGCAACTGGACAGGCTGTTTGAAAGCTTCTCCCTCGTGGAACATGGCATTAATTTCAGGCAAATTTAACTGTGTGATTGAGTGGCGATTAAGCACTGTAGAGATTGCTCGTCGTGGGTTAAAATAATTTGTAAGGCTTAATTAATTGCTACAACAACTGATAGCCCTGTCAAATTGGCAAGTAAGTTCATTGATCTTAAAATTCAGCTGAGCTGGGGAAAGACTGACAAAATAATTTGTAGATTGTGACAGAGAGAGACAGCCAGAGATAAGTAACGTGTGTGAAGGTAGAGGATGATACCCCCAGAAGAGATGAAACAGGATGGTATTTTCAAAGAAATATGATGCCTACATTTCTCTAAAGACAAGACCCCAGGAACCAAACATCTATCCTTCTCATGTATTGTACATAAGGATTTTTTGTACTTTTAATGACCTTCTACTTTTTAGTTTATATTGAGCACATGATAAATTGATCAGATTCTGTGCCAAGCTCATTTAATCTCAAGTTTTGAAAATAGAAATATCCACACATCTGACCTTAATGTAAGGAATGAAGTGCTTTCTTTTATATGAATTGCTGAACATCAGGCTTCTGGGTACACCTTCCAGAGATGGGGTAAGCCTGCTGCGTTCCTGTTGTTATGTTAAGGCCAAATGAGTATGCTTTCTGCTGTGCTTTGGAAGTGTTGAACAAACTGGAGGACTCCCTGAGACCCTTTGTTGAAGTACACCCCTTATCAATAGTCATTCACCTTCCCCTGATGGAATGAGGCACAAAGGAAAACAAGGGATAATTTCCCCACTTCTCCCAAGATTCATAAAACCCAAGCCTCGAACTAAGTGACTGAATTGTGGCATAGCAATTCGAATTATTTTGGCAAGCCCTGTACCTAGAAGCAGCCTTGATGAGGGCCACATCCCAGACTGGAGGGAATACACCACATTGTCCACAGAGAGGGCAAAATGATCCCATCAGCCATGTTGCATTTTGGAATTTGGGAAATGAGCCATGGAATATGTAAATAGTAATGAGATTTAAAACAATAATTAGAAAGGAGAGAGAGTTTATAGATCTCTTTCAGAAACAAGAATCTGGGTAAAACTTAAGTATTTTGCTTCAGATACCTTTAAAGGGCTGCATCGGATCATCTGAACCTCATTGTTCTCTACACTCTGGGGTCACTTCCTTCATCTCAGATCATGGCTACAGTGATTAACTCAGTGTGCTCTTCTTTCAACTCAAAAGTCTATCTTTATAAAAAGTTGTATCTGTGGCCTCTCAGAAGATGATCATGGAAGACTGAGAAGTCGGTCACATTTGAATCCAGCAATTGATCCCTGAAATGACTTTTCTGTCTCCCTCTGGCTCTTACTTCTGCTCTCTGGACTTGTACTCCATTGTGAACTAGTAGTCTGTAATCCCCTGTGTTTATTAAACAAAATTTAGAGATGCCTACTGATTTGGATTGAGCTTCTGCAGTAGGCCCCAATTAATCTCAAAATGGAGTCATTCGTACTAATTATATGCCACCAAACCAAAACCTAAACTGTTTATTTGTAAGATCTGACCTTCTGAGAAATCAGGACACATGATAGCCAAACAGGCCCAGTTTTCTGGAAAAAATAGGAGATTCACATCCACCAATCAAAAGTGGCCTGATCACCCTGAACTAGCATGATAAGGAAATTGCCTGTACTTTAAGCCATACAAGGAAATCAACGTGAAGTAATGTGATTAATCACCAATCTGTCTGTGCACTGTCATGGTTTGAATAGAATCTCCCCTGGAATAGCTCATGTATTAGAATGCAAAAGGTTCAGAGATGATATAATTGAATCATGAGGGTTCTAATTTCATCAGTGGGTAAATCCACTGGTTGATTAATGGATTTATTGGGTGGTAACTAGGCATGTAGGATGTGGCTGTGGGAGGTGGTTCTTTGGTTCTAGTGTTGGGGACTATATATATATGTCCGCCCCTCCCACCACCATGCCCTGACCTCCTCAGGCCTGACCCAGCCTACCATTGACTGAAAGCACTGAACCCTCCAGAACTGTGAGCAAATAAATATTCCTTCCTCTAAGTTGTGGTTGTCAAGTATTTTGGGTCATAGGAGTAAGAATGCTGACTGAAACATGTTCTATGCTGTTTCCACAACCCTGTTCAAGGTACCTTACAAAAACGGACTATTCGATTATGCCCATCAGAGCACCTTTCCAGTTTTCATAGATAAGATGCTGTCTAATTCATGAATCACTAACAAATCCAATTATGTCTTTAAAACTCAATTTGCTGAAGTATTGTTCTCTGTCACCTTGCATCCAATTTCCAGCAACCCATAGTAAAGCATAATTCCTTTTAGAAGTAATGGAAGAAAAATTCTTATATAAAAATGGATTAACGTGGTTTCAATAAAATATAAAAAAAACTAAAATACTATGACTTTATTGAACTTACAGTTCCAAATCTTCCAAGGTAATAGGGAGGTATGCAGAGGTTCTAAATTTCTCATATATTCAACTGTGGGCAAAGTATTTGTAGGATAAGGATTTTTTTATACTATCAGTTTCAAAAGAAAGGGTATAAGATATATGATTGCTGAAGTTTAACTTATCTAGGGTACTTTAATTTGTCAATTTTTGTGTATTGGTGCCTCTCTTGCTTCAGTTAGAACCCTTAGTTTTAGTGCATATGTTCATATTCACAACTATAGTTTTAACAGCTTCAATAGTTGGAACATACACCATAGTTTAGAACCTAGAGGCTATGCTGTTATCTCCTCTATTCATTGCTCATACTACTTCTTGAGAGTCATCTTGCCTGAAGGACTTCTCTCCACTGGTGTGAAGCCAAAGTTTTTATTTTTCATTTAAATTGGTAGCACACTACTCTTCATGAATAGCTTTCCAGTGGAGTGTTTTGAATTCTCTAAGGAAGAGTCCAAATCGAGGAAAATTTAATGAACTGGAGCCTTCTGAATTTTTGTATAAATACATATAATTTCAATGAAAACTCTAATTTGAAGAAGGCAAGATCAATGAACCAAGGAAAATAAGTGACATTTGCAAACACTTTAGTAAATGTTATTTCCTGGTACTTGACAAAGCTTTGAAGATGTCGTTAAGCTCCTTAGAGATTGCCACATTTGATTAGAAGCTTAAAAAAATAAATTAACAATGAAATTTATCATTCTAGATTTGTTTGATTTATTTGTTTCAATTCTAGTAAATTATTAAGATAAAAGTTTGTGTGCACATACCTTTGAATTGAAATATGATATTAGGTGTGCCATATTAATGTCTTATTTTTTAAAGTTTTGGTTAAAATTATTTATTATTTTATCTAACAAACATGCATTTGGAAACTGAAATTCCAGAATTGCCTTTTGACATTGGAATTGCAAAAGCAACTTAACAATAATTTCAATCAAAATCCTAATGTCTAGTATCTATAGATGAAAAATAAGTTAAAATTATTTTGTTTATTGTAATCCAAGTTGTACTTAATTTCCGTGTAGAGGACCATTAGATCACAAGGTAGAAATATTTATATCAGGTTTTATTATGTAGAAGCTAAGGGTTTAGGATCAAGGGAGATGTCCCTAAGCAGATAAATATCAGTGTTAAAAGATAAAAGGGACACACATTTAGGCACATATTGGGTCTTGGATTTGGACAATATATTGTATCACAAATGACATTATATTACATGCTGGTATTACACAGTATCATCCAAATGGAGAATCCAAAAGTCATTGTTGATGACCACAGCAAATGTTAAAGCATCACAAGATCTAAAATGAAGCATGAGAGATAGGAACATAATATAGAAAAATTAAATTCATGAATATTATTCTGAATCTTTGGGAAGCACTGAAATCCTTTTTAAAAATAAGGGAATATCATGACTAGGTTTGCACTTGAAGTGACTTTTGGTCAGCATGTGCAGGAAGACTGGAACAGAGTCCAGCTGGAAAAAGATACTAGTTAAGCATCTGGTTCTCTAAGCCAAAAATGATGTCACTAAAAGCGGCAGAAATGAAAATTTTAAAAAGGAAGTCAGTATCATAGATATTAGAAAGGAAAGTTGGTGATATAATAAAGGAAGTAATTGAAATCATTGAGATCAAGGGGCAATTATGAGTTCATTTTTAATATGTGGGGTTTGAGCCGGGCGTGGTGGCGCACGCTTGTAATCCCAGTACTTTGGGAGGCGGAGACCAGAGGATCTGGGTTCGTGGCCAGCCTCAGCTCTCTCTCTCTCTCTCTCTCTCTCTCTCCCTGTCTCTTTGTCTCTCTGTCTCTCTGTCTCTCTCCTTAGTGAGGCCCTCCACAACTTCGTGAGACCCGGTTTCAAAATAAAAGTATAAAAAATAGGGCCAGGGGCGTAGCGCGGAGGTAGAACGCCCCTGCATTCAATCCTCGGTACCACACACACACACAAAAAATATGTGGGGTTTGAGATATATTTTGGGAGCTACACATGGATACGACTCAAGATGCAGAGAAATGCATGGCTTTAAAGTTTAGAAGAGGGAATTAAACTCAAGATATGTTTCTGCATTTAAAAGTGATAACTGAAAATTTTAAAGTGGATGAAGTTTCCCAGGTAGAGTTATAAAACTAAAAAAGTTGAATGTAGAGCAGAGTATTTCAGGAAATTTGTTTTTGAAATTTGAGTACAGAAAGGATACCTAGTGAGAAACACTGAGAAGGAAGCAAGGAGTGGTGGCACGTGCTTGTAATCCCAGGACTTGGTAAATTTGGACAGAAGGTTCACAGGTTCACAGCTAGTCTCAGCAACTTAGTGAGACCCTCTTTCCAGATTAAAAAAATAATAATAAAATAGGGCTTGGGGTGTAACTCAGGGGTAAAACACACCCCTGGATTCAATCCCCAGTACCTATATATATTCATATATATATATAATATATATATATTCAGGCTTATATATGTAATAATAATATAAATGGTTATGATAATAGCAGCTACCAAGTACTGGATGTTTAGCATGTCTTAGAAACTGAGTTACATGCCTTTTATATGCTTTCTCACTCAAAATTTGCAACAAATATATAATTGTCATCTATTTTTAAAGATGAGAAAACTAGGGCTCAGAATGGCTCTTGAATCACATAGATAGCACAGCTAATATAAGATATACTGGGTGGGGCAGATGGTATTTTCCAAAGATAGCTGCAATAATATTTTCTCTTCCAAATTCTTTCCTAAAATCCTGTCACTTTCCATCAGAAAGGGAAGTCTATGTCCCATTATTTTGAATTCAGGCTTCCTTTGATGTCAGCCTCCATGAAGAAAGTGAAATAGAAATGATGTGAGTTTGGAGGGAAGGTGATGAAAATGTCTTGCACTTTCTCCTTGTTCTACCAGCCTACTCTCTAATATCTATCGATGAAAAATCAATTAAAATGATTGTTTCTTATAATCCACGTTATATTCAATATTGCATGTAACTTTTATCAACAGCCTCCATAGCGTGAGGAAGCTCAAGCAGGAGGTGTAAAGTTCTTTGTGGAATGAAATTGTAACTTCTGTTCCACAATCTAGTGGAACTCCCTTTCTGCAGCACCAACTTATGAATCATGGCAGTGAGGCATTATTGTTTTAAGGTACTAAGTTTTGGATTGCATGTCTATGCAACAATAGACAAATGACACAGATCATGACACCTAGAAGTGGGGAGTAGACATAAAAACATCAAAAACTGGGTAATAAATAAAAGCTGAAAGTGTCTTAAGGAGATTATTAGAGAAAGCCTGAAGGACCCATTGTAAGCTATCAATGAGGGCAGAAAAGTAATGAAAGTATATCAAAGTTTGATGGAAGGGAATCCTTATTATGTGTTTACTATTGAATTTTGAGAGCCCTTTTTATATCCTGGATGCAGCTTCTTGGTCAGAGAGGTGATTCAGGAAATATTTTCTCTCATTCTAGGCCTTTTATTTTCAATCATTCTTTTTAGTTAACAGTGACTTTTTCTGGGGGGGGGGCGGTACCGGGGATTGAACCCAGGAGCATTCTACCTCTGGAACACACCCCCAGCCCTATTTTTTATTCTTTATTTTGAAACAGGATCTTGCTAAGTTGCAAAGGGCCTCACTAAGTAGCTGAGGCTGGCTGTGATCCCAGATCCTCCTGTCTCAGCCTCCCAAGTACTGGGATTACAAGCGTGCGCCAACACACCCGGCTTAACAGTGACTTTCAAAGAATAGAAGTTCTCAGTTTGATGAAGCAAAGTTATTCATATTTTTATTTTATTGTGTGTGCTTTTAGAATTATATCTTGCAAATTGTTGCCTTATCCAAAGACAAAGATTTTTGTGCGTGTTTTCTTTTAGCAGCTGTTATGGATTAAATCTGGAATGTTTCCAAAGTCTCATTTTTAAGACCTGATCCTTAATGAAGCAAGGTACAGGGGTGGAGTGTTTAGGCAGTGACAGGGTCATGAGAGCTCTGACTTTTATCCATTTGTTGGGTTAATCCACTGATACTTGAATGCACTACTGGGAGATGAGTCCTAATTAGAGGAAGTAGGTCACTGGGGGTTGGCACTGAAAGGATTTATCTTCTCCCTCTCTCTTTCTTTCTCTCTCTCTCTTCCATCCAGCCATGAGCTAAGCAGTTTTCCTTTACCATGCTCTTCCACCATGATGTTCTGCCTCATCTCAGACCCAAAGCAATGGAGCCAGCCAACCATGGACTGAATCCTCTGAAACCAAGAGGCAAAATAAATATTTCCTCTTCTAAGTTGTTCTTGTCAGGCATTTTGGTCACAGTGACATAAAGCTAATCCAGCACTTTTTATAATTTGCATTTATATTTATATGTCAATTATTGATTTGAGTTATGTGTGTGGGGTGAATATAAGAACTTTACCCAGGTTTTGTTTTGTTTGTTTTGTTTTGCATATGTATATTCACTTGTACCAGTAGCATTCATTAAGAAGACTATCTTCTCTCTATTCAATTGCTTTTATATATTTGTTGAAAATCAATTGACCATAAATGACCCTATTTATGGATTTTATTCTCTTGTGTCTTTATATTTTCTATTATTCAACAATACAATGCTCTTTGGATTGCTGTAGCTTTATAGTAAGTCTGGAAATCAAGGAGCAAGAGTCCTTGAACTTTATTTTTTGGTTGAAAAATTATTTTGACTTCTAACTTCATTTTTCCATGGAAATTTTAATATTAGATTGATTATAATTTAACATTAATTTCAAAAAATCATCTTGGATTTAATGGAATTTGTTGAATTCATTGTTTTGGAAAGAAGTAAGTCTTAACAATAATGATTCTTCAGTTCATATACATGGCACATAGCTCCATTTATTTTGATCTTTTTTTCATTTGCTTAACAAAGTTTTGTGTTTTGTTTATATAGAACTTGAATATATTTGTCTCTCTTATATTTGGCATTATATAACTAACAGGTCAATACTTTCTAATTTTTTATTGCTAGTATACAAATATACAATCGATTTTTGTATTTTGAGTATATATCCTTTAATCTTGCCAAACTCACTGCTTACTCATTATTTTGCAGATATTTTGAATTATTCCTCAGTGGCAATCATGTTAAGGCATATAGAGATAGTTTTATTTCTTCCATCTCAAAGAGGATCCTATTGTTTTCTTTCGCCTGATCTACTGGTCTGTATTTGCTGTCAGGAGAACGTTGAACAGTGGTGGCGATATTGCCCAATATGGCATCATTGCCATTTTCTTGATCTTTATTATAGGAAGTAAGCATTCAGGATTTCACCATTCAGTATGAAATTAGCTGTATATTTATGATAGATGACTTTTCACAAGTTGAAGAAATTATTTTCCATTCTTAGTTTGGTGAGAGTTGCTGTCAGAATGGTATTGAATTTGGTCCAATACTTTTTCTGCATCTACTGAGCAGCACATATGATTTCCCCACTTCATTCTTTTGATACAGTAAATTAATTTGACTGATTTCAATAGTATAGTCAATCTTGCATTCCCAGAATTAATCTATTTTGCCATAAAATATTTTATGGGTGTGTATGTATATGTACATATGTATTCTTTTTATATAATGTTTAATGTATTTGATATATACTAATATTGTACCAATATGTTACACTAAATATTTTTAAACTGAGTAAAAAATTTTGTATCTATTTGAGAACAGTTGTCAGGTAGATAAATAGATATTATCTATAATATCTATTCAAATAATATCTATTTGATATTATTTACTAATATTATTTACTGATATTATTTAATAATATCAAGTAAAACAAATAAAATCATTTGTTTTACTTATAATGCCCTTCTGTTTTTTGTGTAGAAGGTATGGTTTCATTAAGTAAATGAGGGTGTTTCTTCTTCTTCAATGTTCTATAAGATTTCCTATAGCATTTGCTATTGTTTTTATATTTGGTAGAAATAATGATTGAAGATTTCTGTGCCTGACATTATTCTTAGCGGGAAAGTTTTAAAATATGTATTCAATTTCTTTGTTAGATTTAAAGCTATTCAGGATATTTCCCTTTCAGTGAGTATTGATTTGCATCTTACATGGATTGTAGCTATTTAATCTAATTTGATTGACATAAAGTTTTTATTGCTTATCCATTGCTGTGGAACCCTCTGCTCCATTATGTAATGCTTAAAACACCAAACATTTATCTTCAGTTCCTCTGGGTCAGGAATTTAGGAGTCGCTTAGAAAGATGAATTTGGCTCAAGTCTCTCATGTGGCTGCAGTCATCAGAAGGTAGGATGCATCGCAGTACTCATTCCAAGATGGATCACTCCATGGCTGTTGAAAGAAGACCACATTCCTTGACAGATTTTGGCAGGAGGCCTTAGTTCCTTTCATGTGGGTCCCTCCATAAGCTGCTTAAGTATTCTCATAACATGAAAATTCCTCCCTGAGTAAGTGATCCAAAAGAGAGGAGGAAGCCACAATTTCTTTCAGTATTTAGCCACTGAATTTGCATGTGATCATTTCTCTGCTATACTATTGATTAGAGGAAAACCACCAAGGAAGCCCTCGCTGAAGGAGAGGCCAACACGATTATACATTTAGAAAAGAGTGAACAAAGAATTATGGATATGTCTCAGTCAACATCCTCACTGCCATAATCCAAAACAACTGATCACATTACTTACAGGCAGGAAGATTTATTTGCTCAGGTTTTGGAGATTTCAGGGTTCAGTCCATGTGAAGCCAGGGTCTGCAGAGCTCAGGGCCTGGTGGCTGGAAGCAGAGAGAGGGCTCTGCTCTCACATCATGGAGGTCAGAGGCAAGAGAGCAAGCAAGCTAGGGGAGTCAAAAACAAAGGCACAGCCCCCAATGCCACACCTGCAGGGACATGCCTTCTTCAGCCACACCCCGCTGCCTAGGTTAATGCTCAGCAAATCCATTAGATGGGATTTATCTACTGAGGAGAGTACAACCCCATGACTTAATTATATCAACTCTGAAAATTAATACACAAGTTTTCCAGGGGACATTCTATATCTAAGCATAACAGCATATATACTTAAATTATCATGTTGTTATTCAATTCATATTGGTAGTTTGTCCAACTGGTAGTTAATTCATATTGGTAGTTTGTCATCTCCTTTTTGTCATAATCAATTTGGCTAGACGTACATTAAATTTATTGATTTATGCAATAACTGTTTTTAATTGATTTCATGTATTGGATTTATTTTCTATATTACTTGTGCTTTTATCTTTATTTTCTTTTTCTTCATATACTATATTTGATCTCCTGCCTTTTTTTTTTGTTTGCTTTAAGTGGATTATTAAATCATTAGTTTGAGACTTTCCTACTTTTGCAGTATGGACATTTAGTGCCATAAATATCCCTCTAAGCCCCATTATAGGTATACCCCATAAATTTTGGTAAGTGTATTCATTTTCATTCTATTCAAAATACTTCCAAATTTCTCTTTCTTCTTTGACCATGGATTGCTTAGACATGTATTTCATTTCCTTATTTCTGGAAATTTTAAAATATCTTGTTATTCATTTTGAATATAAATATCTTGCAGACAGAAAGCATACTTTGTATAGTTTGAGTCTTTTTAAATCTACTGAGTGTAATTTTATCACTCAGAATGTGGTGCGTCCTAGTAAAAGTTCTATGTAGCCTTGAAAGATGTTAGTTCTACATTGTTGCATGATGTATTTCTTTTTTTTTACCGTTACCGGGGATTGAACCCAGGGGCATTCTACCTCTGGGCTACACCACCAGTCCTATTTTTTTATTCTTCATTTTGAAACAGGGTCTCACTAAGTTGTGGAGGGCCTCACTAAGTAGCTGAGGCTGGCTACGAACCCGGATCCTCCAGCCTCAGCCTCCCAAGTACTGAGATTATGGTGTATTTCTTAAATATCTGATTAAATTAGGGCATAAGCTTCTTGAGTCTTCTATGTTGTTGTTAATTTAGTATCAGCATTATCTATCAATTATTGAGGAAGAGGTGTTGATGTCTCAAACTGTGACTGTGGATTTGTCTATTTCTTTTTGCAGTGCTATCAGTCTTTGCTTTTGTATCTGTCAGGCTTGTTATTAAGATCATAAGTATGAGCCGGACGTGGTGGCACATGCTTGTAATCCCAGTATTTGGGAGGCTGAGACTGGAGGATCCGGGTTCGCGGCCAGCCTCAGCTACTTAGTGAGGCCCTCCGCAACTTAGTGAGACCCTGTTTCAAATTAAAGAATAAAAAAATAAGGCTGAGGGTGTAGCTTGAAGGTAGAATGCCCCTGGGTTCAATCCCCAGTACCGCAAAAAAAAAAAAGATCATAAGTACACAAGACTGTTATGTTCTTATGAACTTATAAAATGACGGTCCTTATCCTTGTGAGGTTTTTTGCTCTGAAATCTAGTTCACCTTATATTAACATAGTCATTTTATTTTTTGCTTGATAACTTTTGACATGGCCTATATTTTTCCTTTGTTATTTAATACCTTTCAATTTAATTGGATTCTTGTATTTCACACATGAGTAAATACAGATTTTTTTCTAATCTGACAATTTCTACCTTTAATTGGAGTATGTGCCATTTAAATTCAATGAGATTGTGTGAGGCATGGTGGTGCATGCTTTTAATCCCAGTACTTGGGAGGATGCGACAGAAGGATCACAGGTTCAAGGCCAGCCTCAGCAACTTAGTGAGACCCTATTTCAAAATAAAAAATAAAATACAGCTGGGGATGTAGCTCAGAGATAGAATGCCCCTGGGTTCAATCCACAGTACCACAGGGAAAATAATAAATAAATAAATAAATAAATAAATAAATAAATAAATTTATTGTGTTTGGTTACTGACATGGTTGAATTCAAATTTACCATCTTATTTTCTCTTACTAAAATGTCCCTGTTTATTTTCTACTGTGGTTTTTTTTGTGTTCTATTGAGTAAACAAGTGTATAATTCCTTTATTTCATTTAATAAACATTGTTGGCTTATTATCTTTATCCTTTTTTTTAAGAGTTAGGTAGGCTTTAAAGTATATATCCTCAACTGATCATGTTTAGTCTTCAAGTAATATTATACTACCTCATGTAGAGACTAAGAACCCTGTATCACTATTACATTTTTGGCTCTCTTGGTTTTTACATTTTGATATCATAATTTTACTTCTAAGTATTTTCAAAACTCCACAAGACACTTTTATTATTTTTGTTTAACACATATTTTAAAGAGATTAAAATAGATTTTATAGTTGACATTTATTTTGCTCTTTATTCTATTTTCCAGTTAAATCTTTCTACCCTGTAACATATTTTTCTCCATGAAATATTTTAATTCTGATTTTATTCTTTTGATATTTTTCCATTGTTAGTATGTCTAAAAATGTATTGTCTTCCTTTTGATATATACTTTTAATTTTAGAATAGTTTTAGATTTAGAGAAAATTTGTAAAGATAACAAAAAATTCCATACCTGGTTTTACCTATATTCATTTGTTGGTTTAGTATGGTACATTTGCCACAATTAGCAACATCAACACATTATTACTAACTCTGTTTCATACTTGATTTTTATTTCCTTGATATTTTTTACTTAATATCTTTCTCTGATCCAGGACACCATATCCATTTAGATGTCATATCTCCTTAAGGCTTCTCTTTGCTGGGTTCTTCGTTTTCATATCATTGCATTTTAAGAGTTCTTTGTATATTTGGATACAAGTGCTTTATCAGACAAGCATTTTCAAATATTTTCTCATAGTCTGTGGCAGACCTTTTTGATTCTTTTACCAATGTATTTCACAGACCAAAGGACTTTCATTTCAATAAGGCACAACTTAACCTATTTTTCTGCTTATATTTTCTGCTTTTGGTATTGAGTCTAAAAATTCATCCTCAAACCCAAGTCAGACCTGTCTTTTTTTTCTAAAAAAATTTATAGTTTATCATTTTACATTCAGGTTAATGATTAATTTTGAGTTGTTTTAGAGAAAACGTGAAGTCTGTGTCTATGTTCCTGTGTGTGTGTGCGTGTGTACATTTATCTGTGTGTTTTTGTGCCCAGCTGTACCAGCACCACTTGCTTCTAGGAATTTCCTCTGTGCCATCGTCAAAAAACTGTTGGCAATGTTTGTTTGGGTTTACTTCTGGGTCTTCTTGAATACACACACACACACACACACACACACACACACACACACATATTCACCAATAGTACACTGTCCTGATTATAGTTTTATAATAAGTTTGAAATTGGGTTATGAGCCCTCTAGCTTTGTTGTTTTTAATATTGTGTGCATTATTCTGAGTTTTTTCTTTTCCACAAAAACCTTGGATTTTATTTATATCTATGAATTAGTTTGCTGATATTTTGTTGGAATTTTGTAGAACCTATGTATCAAGGCAGATATTTCTATTATGTTGTACACGGTTATTTTTAAATAAATTTAGAGTAAAAATGAAGAAATTTTTTATATTACTATCATTCATTCTTTTTCCAACTACCCTCCCTTCTTTATGTATATGCAGTATCTGGTCTATATTATTTTCTTTGTTCCTGAAATACTTCTTTTAATATTTTCACAGGCAGATTTGCTGTTGATAAATTTTGTGTTTTTGTTTGCAGAGACAGTCTGTTTCTCTTTTCCTTTTGAGAAACAGTCATTTTTATACAGAAATATAGGTTGGTGTTGTTTTATTTTTCAGCAGTTTAAATATTTCATTCCTCTCTCTTATTATTTGCATGGTTTCTAATTATAAGTCTTCTGTAATTCTTACCTCAGTCCTCTACAGATTAGGTATACCCCAAAGCCTGGCTTTTTAAAAGATTTTTCTATTCATCTTTGACTTTAAACAATTGAATATGATATGCCTAGTTGCTTTTGTTTGTTTTTGCCTTTTTTTTCCCTTGTTCTTCTTGGTATATTCTGAATGTCTGGATGTCTGGGTGTGTGGTTCATTAAGAGGATTCACTTTTTAAGGGAGGAACCAACGAATGACATCCACTAAGCTGACAATCTAGTTTTTTAAATAAATTGTCACATTTCTTCTGTAATACTGCTAGAACTAAGTAAGATCTTTGTGATGGGCACAGAAGGCTTGACTTTAACTTAGATAAATATTACGGTAATTCTCTAAGTTGCATTATTGAGATATCTTTCCTAATCTACCTACTTTTTTATTTTTAAGGAAGAAATTTTCCAAAGTGACAAAGGCAACTCTAGGATGATCTGGCGGTTCAAAGATTGAAGGTAAACTCTGTTTCTAGGATGATTGCAAAAAAGCAAACACAACAACAACAAAATGTTACTTAGAATCATAGGAAAAATTCCACCAGCCCTATGATTTAGTGTGATTAGGATGAAATAGTTAATCACTCAACAGATATTTATGAAGTTCCTTTTAGGTAACTAGCATTTTATTATGCATTTTCCTTTACTCACAAATGAAAACATATAATTTTACTTTCTCAACCAAGCAGAAAACTGTGAATTTTTGATCCCTGTTTATCAAAACAAAAGCTAAAGCAGTAAAAAATTATGAATGATGAAATTCATAAAAGTTAAGTAGTTTTCAGACCAATTATTTAATTTAGAGTTAATTGTATTATCCAGCAGTGCATTTTCTAGTCAATCCTTCTTGAAATCATTCAAAATTATCGGCAATATTTTAAGCTTAATTGTTATTACTAAATGATCATTATTATCAATAGTTGTAATAATTTTTCTAGCATATATTGTTAAACCCTAAACACATCTATAAATAACAAAAATAAACACATAATTCTTTTGGTTATACATTCAACATTGAAACAAAAAAAGTGGTTTTTAAAATTATTTCAATTGCTATCTGTTAATTCCAAAGCTGCTTGTTTCTTATGTTTGTTTATTTATCTGGAACAGATGAAGGTCTAAAAAGCAATTGAGGGCAAGATTGTCCTACACATGAAGTATGCTTTCATTGGTACAATTATGAATCCATTTGAAATGCCCTTCTTAACTCCCCATTTTGGGCTATTCTTGGCAGGATTAAAGGATTTCAATCTGGATTAAAGGATTAGATAACTCATAAACTAGTGTTTCATCTTAGAAAAGAAGAAAACATGTTCATTTAGATTCCTTTTGCCAAGGGATGAATGACTATTCTTTGCAAGAATGCTTTTTTTTTCTGCTTAAGCTAACAATACATTCATGTTTTCCCCCATCTCTGGCCGTGTTGATAGCCCTGTTCATCTTTCAAATGCTTGAATATCCCCTACGAGTTATGAAAAGAACAGTATAATGGGGTTAAGCATCACCTTTTCTGGATAATAATGTTGTTACGTGATTGTTGCTATAAATCAGAAGAACATGAAAGCAAAAACAGAAAAATAATTGAATACAAGTATAAAAATACTCCCTAAATACTTTAATTTCCAGGAAAAATAAAATACAGAAGTTGTTTTTAGATAATTGTATTTTTAGTGTAAAGCTGCTGCTGAGGCTTACTTAGATTTACAAAAACACTCTGACAGGTGACTCATCAAGTAACATTCTTGCATGAAGCTCTCTTTCCCATTATTCTTAATGAATAGGCCTCTGTTATCTGGTAAGGATGTCCTTGGTTAAACACTTGGGTGGGCAATGGTAGTGAGCTGCCAAACATCTCATTCTAAGGAGATTCCTGCAAAGGGAAACTTCTTGATTCCACCAACACATTTTTTAATTTAATCAGAGGCAATACCCAAATCCTAGACTGGATTCCATGACAGGATTTAAGTCTCCTAGGGGGAAAAGCCCATAGGAGGTTCCACCTCCCCAAAACATGAATTTTTAAAAATTATCCATCTGTTGTCTTGTTGTACAGAGCCCTCATCCTTTCTATTATTTCTTTCCAAATTTCAGCCTCAGAAGACCACAGACAGCTAACCTCTGGCCATTGTTTCCAGGAGGTGCCTAGCTACCCACCTCCATTTCCTTGCTTATCCTCACATTTATCTTCCTATCTGGAGAAAAAAAATATGTTGCTATAGAGAAGAAACACTCTTGCTAACTGAAGTAGCAATAAAATACACCGAGTGATTAATGTTTGCCCACACCTTTTATTGCCGTAGGAGCTTTTTTCAAGATGCAGTAATTCAGAACAGATAAGTGCTTGGACACGGATCCAGACAGTTCCATTCACCAGATCGACCAATTACTATTTGTGTGAGCTTGAAAAAGCTGCTTGACAGCTCTGTGCCTCAATTTTCTCATTTGTAAAATGGGCACAAGCATAGTGCTTAGAACAGCAGTTGCTCATAGCAAATGTTATAGAGGTGATAGTAGTTTTATTTGCAAAGAAGCAAAATATCACCATTAAAGCATTGCTCTAAAGAGACATCCTCTCCACTGAATTACTTTAGGTTCTCAGGCAGAATCTCGTTGATTAGAAGAACTCCTGGTTATATAGTTTTCATTAAAAAACAAATTAACTTACATAAATGAATAAATTTAATTTTGTATACTACACAACTTCAGTGTTTCTATGGGCATGTGTTTTGGAGATATATATGGTGGTATTTTTAAAATACATGAATTTAAATAAAATGTCCACTGCATGGTTGGTTTTCACTTTATTTTACAGGGTTTTTTGTTGTTGTTTTGTTTTGTTTTTGTGTCAATAGCTTTCCTAAAGTGCTAGAAAACCACAGCAGACGCAGATCAGCCAAATATAGTTTCATTTCTTTCTGTCTTACTCTGGAGAAGGATTGTGAAAGGAAACAAATAATTATTTACTACTACTGTGCTGGTTTTAGTTTAGTTATTACTTCCTATTGTATATTCCATATAAAATAAAATTATGAAACCAGATGTTGACTTTTTTTACTGTCTGCATTTGAAACATTTATGTATTTCTTTAATTGTCTTAGTTATAAAGTGAAACAGAATGTATAAACACTTTTAGTTACTGAAAGAAAAAAAGAAAAGAAAAGATAGCAACTATTGTAATATTGTAATAAATCTTAGAAGTTTTAGAAGTAAAAATATGGATGGAGAACCACTCATGGTCACTCTGATCCATTTACCATTCTCATGCAAATGGATTTTTTTGCCCCTTCATTCCTTTTGTGACGCTGTCAGAGGACTATGTCCAGGCTGCTAGAACCCACTCTGTGTGCAGGTATATGCCAGAGGGCAGCAGCTACCTCCTATCCAGTGACTCACAGATGAGATTCTAGACAACAATGCCCTTGCCTTGTGATTGAACCAATCCTGAACTTCTGGGTCTCTGTCCTCCCATGTGGGACTGAACCTAAATAGTTCTCTGAAAATCTTGGCTTGAGACATCCTTGCTTCACCTCTCTGTCTTCACAGACCTACTACCTACTGTTTTTTCTGGAAACACTTCCTAATCAACCACTTCTGAAAAAATTCTTCTCAGGATCTGCTTTTGGGAAACAAATCCAAACACAGGTGACAACTGATTTAGTATAGTCAATAATTCACCACCTAGCTTTATACAGAAGAACATATTGATAATAAGAAAAATAGTCCTTACTGCAGAATCCCTGAAATTTTAGTATTTTGAGACACTCTATAAAATAAGGCTAATGTAGCAGACTTCAAAGATTCATTGAAAATTTGTCTCAAAAATATTTGGACCTCCATGTCTCACATCGTCATACAATTATTCTCTATAGGAAAACAGCTTAGCCTTGAAGAAGCCAAACACTAGAAATTAAGAGGAATGGAAATTAAATGAAACACTACATATAAAAATGGGAACTTTCAGCTCTCCGTTCTCATTCTTTCTCTAATTCATAAAAAATCAAGAGTCAAGTATATATCACGTGCTCCAACCTTTACTTCTATCAAAGTTAAAGTAAATTTATCTTGACAAAATAAATAAGTCCAGGGAGAGAGATTTTAAATACTAACAATTGGAAGTCTTCCACTGAAAATAGAAGATTGACATTTAAACACTACCAAGTAATGAGCTCTGTCAATGAAATCAACTTACATTTGACTAGAAAGATTGGCCAAGAATACACAGCATTCTAGGGAAACCTCCACCAAAAATGGGAGGCCAGAAAAAAAAAATACTTAGAGCCGGGCGTGATGGTGCACACTAGTAATCCCAGTACTTTGGGAGGTGGAGACAGGAGGATCCGGGTTCGTGGCCAGCCTCAGCTCTCTCTCTCTCTCTCTCCCTGTCTCTCTCTTTCTCTCTCTCTCTACTTAGTGAGGCCCTCCGCAACTTCATGAGACCCGGTTTCAAAATAAAGTATAAAAAATAGGGCCGGGGGTGTAGCACGGAGGTAGAACGCCCCTGGGTTCAATCCCCGGTACCGCAAAAAAAAAAAAAAAAAAAAAACCTTAGGAAAAAGGAATGCCTTGGAAACAGGGACTAAATAAGATTAATTTACTTTGAATACAAGAGAAATATTGCATATGAATATGCAGAATGGTGTGCTATGAATAAAAATTCAGAGCCCAAGGAAGCCCTTAGAAATTAAAATATAATTGATTTTATATTTCTATCTACTCCCTACCAGACTAGTAAGAAAATAATTGAAGCAAATATCTCCAAGAGTTGGAAAATGTTTAAATAAAGAGTTGGAAAATGGAGATACAATTGGCAATTTGGAGTATTAATGAAAATTCTCCAACATTTTTCTAATAGGACTTTTAAAAAATGAAAGAAAGAGGGGATTAACAAGATGGTGAAAAATAGTTCCTCCAAAAGTAAAGATTCCATTTTCTCTTATGTAAGGGCCCACTAATTTCCTGTATAATGAAAGAAAAGAAGTCTTCACCGAGGCACATTTGCTTGCAATTTCAGAAAAACAGGGTGAAAGAAGAGAAGAACTACTTAAGTATGTCCATGAATGAGGAGAAAAGTCACACTGACATAAAAGAAAGAAAATGGCATCATTTCTTAACAGCCCAAGGAATTTTATAAAACAATGCCTTCATTATTATCCCAAGGGGAGTGGGTGAAAAATTGAAGACCTTTTCACACATACAAGGCCACAAATAATTATCTCCTATGATTCCCTCTTTATTAACTTGGAAAGAAGCCTTTAGTAAATATGGCGGCAAACTAAAAATAGAAAAAGATGTGGGTACAGAAAGCAGTGAAGCCTTTGCCCTTACTAAGTTTATATTCCATGAAGCAAACAGGGGATAAGTAATTGTATGGCAGACTGTGATGAATGTCAAAAAAAAAAGGGCAGGGGGAGGCAGGGTAAAGAGACAGAGATACAATGGTTGGGTAGATACTTTGGTTAAGATGGAAAAGAAACTTCTTTGGGGCCTGAGAAACAGAGGAAAGTCAAATGAAGGTGAGGCTGAAATATGTTCTAGGCAGGTCAGATTATATGGCTCTGAGGAGAAAATGTGCTTGGCTTATCCAGAAACCAGGGTGACTGATGTAGGTGATGAGCTGAGAGGAGACGAGGTGAGAAAGTTGAAGTAGTATGAGGCCATGTCATCTGGATCTATTTGGCCATGAGAAAGACTGTGTATTTCATCTCAAGTGTGACTGCCTAGGAGAATCTGCTGGAAGACTTATACCACAGAGATTTACATTTTTTACACCCTGCTGAATGGAGAATAACTCCATGTATGTAAGATGTATGTATTTACATTTTTTACACCCTTCTGGATGAAGAATAACTCCAACTATATATGTAAGATACCATACATAGAAGCAAAGAGACCTGTACTATATCATATCACTTTTAAATATCAATATGTATTTATTTCTATATGCTTTTATTGGTGCATTGTAATTATATATCATAATAAATTTCAGAGTAATAGAAACAACATGTACAATGTTTATTATGACTGTTTTGTTCCTAAAATAATATTTTGAATTGTTACTGACTATCATCTACATTCATACTGGAGACATTTTGGCAACAAAAGTCTATAAAAATAGCCCTATGCTTGACAGGAAACAAGGAGCACCAAAAATTCCAGGGATAATTTCCCTAGAACTCAATTTCCAGGTAATATGATTATTTCTCATTTGTAACTATCTATTATGACTTCTGGCAACAAAGGTTCTATGTAAACCTTAAAATGGCTGAAGTATATTTACACATTGTTGAACCAGTTCTCAAAATGGTTGATAGACTTTAATAACGTGATTAGATATGACATGTTGAATCTTTGAAACCAAATAATTGTGTAGGAAGGAGAGGAAAAATAAATGAATTATCTACTTACATGCTCAACTTTTTAACTTTTGCAGGAACTTGAATTATCAAAAATCTTTACCCTATAAAACTAGTACCTTCAATAAGTAAAGTTAACCTGACAGTCTAATTAAATATGTATATGAAGAGACAATTGGCTACTTGATACTCATACCAATTTCCTTTTACCTTTTCTTTTTTTCCTTGGCTGCCATTCTATTTTATTTTCTCACTAGAAAAGACAAAATATTTTTAATTAAAAGAAGTATATATTTATTAAGTAGAAGAAATGTCTGTTTAAAACAGTCATTGCTATATTAAATTTACCCTGGGACATATGCTAGAAATGGAAACTAGTGTCATAATGTGCTTCTGGTCTTCTGGGAAACTTTTTAACTCAACAGGATTTGAAGATCATCATAAATCCTTAGGACAGTAATCCAAAAACTGCTAATGATTGCATCCTTGCATATTAAAGAAGATGTGCAGGGTCAGCAAAGAGCTACTAATGACAAGCATGAAGAAGATGGAAATCATGGCATGCCTGCACAAGGGAATCTTTACAGGCAGAATATGGCTTTCAAGCTTAAAAGTTGTCAAGAAACCCCATTGCCACGTATTCCAAATGATGCACTGATTAAGAAAGGTCAGTATGTCTTTTGGGAAGTTGACAGTAGTGATATAGTAACTATGCAAAGCTGCAAGTCTCTGGAGTAGTATTTGTGTCTAATCTATATGGTCACAGGAAATATAACTGCCAAGAATGCCATATTCATCATCTTGAGTAGTTTTATCAGCACTACCTGATGTCGCACTCAAAAGAAAAATCACCAAAAATTTGCTTGGCCATTCAATCATGTATCTTTTGTGAAACGTACTTGGGGCAAATTGTGTGCCTGGTGCTCATATAATAAAAGTAAAAATAAGACAATGTCCCTACCCTCATTATGCTCAAAAAATACAAGGAAAAACAGGTAAAGAAAATATTATCTAACGTGATAATTGCAATAGTATAAGTAGAATCACAATGTTCGTGGAAGTAATAAGTAGTCCTGGGGGAATCTCCATAAAATGTGTTTCTATAAACGAAGAATAAAGAACTAGTAGAAAATATAACTAAAGATTCTTATGCATAAGAAAACAAAATAATGATATTTTTCACATTCTCAAATTCTTTTTTTTTTTTTTTTGGCAGTACTGGGGATTGAACCCAGGGGCATCCTACCTCTGAGCTACACCCCCAGCCCTATTTTTTATTCTTTATTTGGAAACAGGATCTCGCTAAGTTGCAGAGGGCCTCACTAAGTAGCTGAGGCTGGCCACGAACCTGCGATCTTCCTGTCTCAGCCTCCCAAGTACTGGGATTACAAGTGTGC
>PVJS01007318.1:0-56556 GCA_004027185.1 Glis glis
CGCGCATGCGCGTGCGATCAATCTCTCTCTCTCTCTCTCTCTCTCTCTCTCTCTCTCTCCCTAGCGAGGCCCTCCGCAACTTCGTGAGACCCGGTTTCAAAAATAAAGCATAGAAAAAATAGGGCCGGGGGCGTAGCGCGGAGGTAGAACGCCCCTGCGTTCAATCCCCGGCACCGCAAAAAAAAAAAAAAAAAAAAAATATAGTTTTAGTTTACTCAGATACTAGGAAGACTGTAAGTAGGAAGTCTAACCTGGTGCAGGAACACTGTAAGGTTCCTTCTATCTCTGCTCCATCATTTTTAGTTTGCTGCTTTTTATCATCTTGCTTGTTTCATGGATGTGAGGCAGCAGGTGCAGCTGTAGACTTCACATCTGTGTTCACCACATAGGAAACAGTAAATGACTCTGCCAGCCTGACTGTTACGTGATTCAGGAAAGCTAAACTTTCCCAGAAACTCCCATAAGACTCTCATTTACTGGGTGCCATTAGCTTCAAGAGAGACAGCAGAAGTTAATAGTTACATGAATGTATTGCCACCCCAAAGAAAATTTGGATTCTTTCAGCAAGGAAAGGGGGGAAAATAAATATTGGATAGGTAGCTAATAGTATCTGCCATAAGTCACAATGTCTTTACTTGTTATTGACTGTTGAATCAATCTGCTATTCAGATTGTTAGGGAAGGTCACAAAATTTGTGTCCTGTGTAGCTTCATGATACCTAGCTTCCTCTTTTTTTACCCTATACAAACCCAAATATGTTACTTTTTAAGGAAGTTATTATTTCAATCTCTGCCCCCTTCCATTTTTAGTGACTTTATTGAAATGTAGCTTATATACCATACAGTTTTCCTATTTAAACTATATGGTAACAATTCAGTGGGATTTAGTATATTCACAGAGTTGTGCAATCATCACCACAGTCAATTTTTGAACATCGGTATTACCTCAGAAAGAAACCTTGAGCCGGGCATGGTGGCACACACCTGTAATCCCAGTACTTGGGAGGCTGAGATAGGAGGATCGAAGGTTCAGAGCCAACCTCAGCTACATAGTGAGACCATTTCAAAATAAAAAATAAAATAGAGCTGGGGTGTAGCTCAGATATATAACGCCCTGGGTTCAAGCCCCAGTACGAAAGAAAAAAGACAGAAAAAGAAAGAAAGAAAAGAGAGGGAGGGAGGGAAAAAATCTTGTACATCTACAACCCCCACCCTCATCCCCCCTGTTCTTAGGCTACTTTCTGTTTCTATATAAGTACGTATTCTGGCCATTGCATGTGAATGGAATCATATAATATGTGATCTTTTATATCTGGCTTCTTTCTTTTTTTTTTTTTTTTTTGCGGTACAGGGGATTGAACCCAGAGGTGTTCTACCTCCAAACTACACCCCCGGCCCTATTTTTTATACTTTATTTTGAAACTGGGTCTCACAAAGTTGCGGAGGGCCTCACTAAGTAGAGAGAGAGAGAGAGAGAGAGAGAGAGAGAGAGAGAGAGCTGAGGCTGTCCGCGAACCCGGATGCTCCAGTCTCCGCCTCCCAAAGTACTGGGATTACAAGCGTACACCACCATCCCGGCACTGGCTTCTATTAGCTTAATGATTTAAGGATTTATCCATATTGTAGCATTTTTATAACCAATAATATGTCAAGTTTTGTTACCCACTTACCAGTTGATGGGCATTTCAGTTGTGCCTATATTTTGGTTATTATGAATAATACTATTATAAACATTCATGTACAGGTTTCTATGTGGACATGTACTCATTATTTCGTGTGTCCATATGCACCTGGGAATGGAATTGGTGATTCAAATGATAACTATAGTTCTTCTCTTGAGGAACTGATAAATTGTTTTCCAAAGTAGTCGCACAATTTTATATTCCCACCAGCAATATATGGGGTTTCAGATTTCTCGAGATCTAAGCCGGGCGTTGTGGCGCACGCTTGTAATCCCAGTACTTTGGGAGGCGGAGACCGGAGGATCCGGGTTCGCGGCCAGTCTCAGCTCTTGCTCTGTCTCTCTCTCTCTCTCTCCCTGTCTCTCTCTCTCTCTCTCCTTAGTGAGGCCCTCCACAACCTCGTGAGACCCGGTTTCAAAATAAAGCATAAAAAATAGGGCCGGGGGCGTAGCGCAGAGGTAGAACACCTCTGCGTTCAATCCCCGGTACCGCAAAAAAAAAAAAAAAAAAAAAATTCTCGAGATCCTTATCAACACTTTGATGGTAGCCATCCTGGAGGATATGAGGTAGTATCTCAGAGTGTCGATTTGCATTCCTGTGATTAATGCTATTAAGCTTTATGTGGGGGATGGGTAGTAGAGATTGAATTCAGTGGCATACAACTTTCGAGCTACACCCCCAGCCCTTTTTTAAATTTCTTGTTTTGAAACAGGGTCTTACTAGGTTGCTGAGAGTCTTGCTAAGTTATTGAGGCTGGTCTCAAACCTGTAATATGCCTGTCTCAGCCTTCCAGGTACTGGGATTATGCATGCGCCATCATGCCTGGCTCTATTTCTTCATATTTTTTTAATGAATGCTCTTGTTTTAATTCCATTTTTAGGGTTGTTTGTTACAAACATATAGAAATCCAATTGACTTTTATATATTTATTTTGTATCCTGCAACCTTGATGAACTCCTGTGTCCTTTTGAAATGTATCCATAATTCTTTGACCACTTCCTAATTTCTCTGCTCTTGCATATTTTTAAGAAAAATATAAATAAGCTATTTTGTTCTGTGTTGTAATTCATGGGATTTTATTAATAAGTTTCATAACTTTAATTATTAAGATACATTTAACCATATAGCTAGTACTTCTTCATAAGTTCGTTCTCTTGGGATACTTCTTTTTGATTGTCATTCATATAACCTATCTTTTATTTGTGTGTCTTATCTGCCAAAATCTTGCTTGTATAGTATTTTAAATATTTGTATTCATGGTCATCCTTTACACTGGCCTATGAGATTGAAGTATTCATTGTATTTCTAGGATCTACGGAATCAACTCTATGAGTCATATTATTTAAATTTTATTTCTGCTATTTCAAGAAGTAAACTGGAAGATATTGCAAATGCAGCATTAGCAGCTAGTGCAGTAACACAAGTAGCCAAGGTAAGAGATTTGGACTGATCGATGATATTTTGTTAAAGTAAAACTTAACAGTGTTCTAAAAGTTGTTAATTGATATAGGTTTCTTATTTACAAGTGACCAGAACAAATACTTACATTCGATACTTTTAGGAGGAGTTCTGATAATGTAAATTGTCTTCAACGTAAACTAGAAAAAATAAACCAAACTAAAGGAACCTACTATTGAGTGAATTTGAAAAACAAAAAGCAGAATCAATTTTTGCTTTAGGGTGATTTGTATAATCTTTGTAGCTCAATTTAGAAATAGTTTGACAGTTGTGTTGTCATAAATTACACTCAAAATGTATTGACATTGTTTTTGTCGGTAATCATATAGTCACCATATTATCTCCAGATCTTTTTCTTACTTAAGAAAGAGAATACAAAGAGGCTATGTTGTATATTAGACAAAAAAAGGAATTCACAGCAGGCTAGCAATTCTACATCATAGTGACATTTTAATCAGGTTCAGCTTCAGTTATAAATAAATTTGTAAAATATGTTCCTGATTTTATCTCTGTTGTGCCCTGTGCTTCTTGAATTTGGAGAAGACATGAAAAATCTAGGGGACCGTAGAGCATATAAGACTAAATACACTTTTAGTTCCCATATTTCCCCCACTAATAAATTTTTTCATTCTTAGAATTAAATAGTCCACTGCTACCTATGATTAGTTTTTGAGACTTAATGTTCTTGCTCAAAATTTCTCATTAATTAAATAATAGGAATGGTTTTCAATTTGTTTAACAAAATTTAATATATTCCAAATAGTTGTCTTAGTCTTTTTCTTTATTTGCAGTTACAAAGAAGTGGCATAACTTTTCCCCACTTTATTTATAAAAATTTACGGTGTAAAAATAGTTTTTCTTAGGAAAGTGTGATTATAGTGAATATTAAAATAATATGTTTTTTTCAAATTAATATCCATTCCCATCACAACAATTTTAATTTTTATATCAGCTTTAATTTTGTTTTCTGAAAATGTTACTCTCCTCCCTAATATTTCCTAAAAACTTGGTTTTACTGTTTTTTAAATATGTTTAACTCCTTATATTTATCCAATTAGATAATCTACTACACAGTAGTTTTTAGTTATTGAATTCAGTTATAATTTTTCTTATTTTTGCCATTAGTAGATTAAATCAGACTAAACTTACTTTTAATATGGCTATGTTATAAAATTGATTTATAAATCTTTTCTTTTGTTTCTAGGTTTTTGATCAGTATCTCAATTTTATTACTTTGGAAGATGATATGTTTGTATTATGTAATCAAAACAAGGAGCTTATTTCATACCGTGGTATGTAAAAGTAAGAATATTGCAATTAATTGTTAACAAAATGGATGATGTACTGCAAGACAAAAATTAGCAAACATGTGTAGTGGACTCCAAGACCAGATTTGTTTACAGCAGTAAAGCTGTGAAAGATTTTTAAAAGCACACAGAGAAATAAGTCACACTAAATATTGTCACATATAAACAACAGTTAATAAACTTATTTTATCAGCTCAGTTAAGTACCAATTCTCTAACCTGTTAGGTGTTCCCACAGCAATTTTCATGAAGGGTTCATTCATGGCAAGTAAGACAATATTTTAATGCAGGATAAAGTTAATTGTCTAGTACTTAGCCTTTAGACAAGAATAAGATACTGTACTTCTCTGTATGTATAAAACACTAGGCCAGATGGTAAATTCTCCCAGAGGAGACAACACGAACTTTTTGGTTTCATGGAAAGGTATAGCTTTCTTGCTGAAATTAAACAAAATCCCAAAGAATAAGTATTTACTGAATTGTTGATGAAAGAGAGTTTTATGATGATTATTATTCACAGAAATCCATTTAAATTTATTTGGGTTTTAAATTAATTAGCAGCAACTTATGTTTCGTGTTTGAAACCTAGTTTTTAAGAGTTTAAGTTAAACTAAGAAGTTTTTTTATATGTAAATCTGGTCAGTTAACTCAGATTGAACAAACTGAAGTCTCAATTGGTCCCATTTTCAAGCTCAGTCAGAAAATGGTTTTTTAAATAACCTGAAATCTTACATTGCATTTAAAATTTAGTATAAGTTTTCTTTCTTAATACTTCACATATCAGACCAGGCAAATTTATTAAAAAAAAAAAAACCTTGCCCATGGTGCAAGGGATGTAACTTAGTGGCAGAGCACTTGCCTAGTGTGTGTGAGGCCCTAGGTTCTATCTCCTGTACTGCAACCAAAAAAAAATTCCCCAGATATTTGAATAATTCTTTAGAGCCGGGCATGGTGGCGCACGCTTATAATCCCAGTACTTTGGGAGGCGGAGACGGGAGGACCTGGGTTCGCAGCCAGCCTCAGCTCTCTCTCCCTGTCTCTCTCTCTCTCTCTCTCTCTCCTTAGTGAGGCCCTCCGCAATTTCGTGAGACCCGGTTTCAAAATAAAGTATAAAAAATAGAGCTGGGGGTGTAGCGCGGAGGTAGAACGCCCCTGCGTTCAATCCCCGGTACCGCAAAAATAAATAAATAAATAAATAATTCTTTAGAAAAGGTAAATTTGTACTAAATCTAAAGTTTATTAAACATTGAAATATAGACTTCATTAAATCCTCAGGTACATGTCAACTTTATGAAAAGATCACGTCTGAAATTAATTACTAATTTAAAAGTGTAGTCACATAGGTAATCACCCAGATCCTCAGTAATAATGTTAGTAAGCCCTGGCTCTGCACTAATCATTATTTAGAGTACTTTTCAATGTAAGTTCATTTGCAGAATAACTTCGCAAAATAGGTATTGTTACTGTTTCCATTTTCCAGAGGAGAAAATGAGGTATAGCTCTTAAAAAAAACAAGCACCTTTCCCTGTAGATCAGGAAGTAGCAGAGCCAAGTTACTAAAGGTGGGCAGTCTCCTGCAGAGATAGTGCTCTTAACCATTTTGCAGTTGTATTCCAAATTCTCTAAGCATTGGAAGTGCTTTAACCAAAATTTTAAACAGATATTCCTAAACATAATTATACAAATACCATGGATTTGATTTGCATCCCCTGTCTTCTTAATTTTAAACTTTCTACAAATTACTAACTTATTTATGCAATGAAGCAAATTTATACTCTCAAAGCTATTTTCTCAGACAAGGCAGCTTGTTAACTCAAGTTGGGTTGAAAATATTGATGGACAGTTTGACTGTTAAGGTTACTTCTCATTTGTAGTTGTGGAGCAAGGGTTTAGGACTGAAGAAGGGCTGGATGCTTCTGAGTAGATTGTGCTTGTGCCAGAGGATTGACAGAATGAACTAGAATTCATGTTCCCAAAATTATATAATTTACATTTAATGCTTATGCTACTTCTTTCATCTTTTTGGATAGATGGTAGTCTGCAACACCTTGGTAAAAGCAGATTTCCTTCATCTGAATTCTGTATTGCCTAATGAAATACTTCATTATTTTTATGTTCTCTGGGTAGATTGCACTTTCTTTAGATACTTTGATATATCCAGTTGAATTCCGCTTTGCTTTTATGCTAATTACAAGTTATATCATATGATATTATTTGTAATTATATTTAAAAAATTAAGAATACTGTGTTGATAAAATTTTAATTTAGCCAATCTTTTCAACATACAGTTATTGAGCATGTACTTTGTCATGTACTGGGCCTAGATATTGAGAGAAAGACAAATAAGTCAAGGTCTCTTCACAGCAATGTTTCTTAAAATGTAGCCCCAAGGACCATTTGCGTTAGAACTCCCTGAGGTGCTTATCAAAATTGCAGGTGTCTTTGTCTTTCTTTTTTCCAAGAATTGGGGATTGAACCCAGGGTTGCTCTACCACTGAGCTATATCCCCAGCCCTTTTTAATTTTTTATTTTGAAGCAGAGTGTAAGTTGCCCAGGCTGGCTTCCCAAGTACTGGGATTGCAGGTGTGTGCCACTGCATCTGGCACAGTACTGTACTTTCTAATGTATTCCTATTTACTTAAAACAAGTGTATAGTGGGCTGAAGGTGTAGCTCAGTGGTAGAGTGCTTGCCTAGCATGCATGAGGCCCTGGGTTCCATCCCTAATACTTCAAGAAAAAAAGTTTGTAACAAAAATTTCACTTATTATAAGTGATATCAAATTGCATATAATTAGTTTAATAAAGATAAATCGTAAATTCTAGTCTTTTTTCTCCTTTACCCATGTCATTTTAGCCATTAATAGGCCAGATATCACAGACACAGAAATGGAAACTGTTATGGACACTATCGTTGACAGCCTCTTCTGCTTTTTTGTTACATTGGGTAAGTTTTCAAATCTTTTATTTCTTCAAAGTAAATTACTTAGCAACTCATTTCAATCTGTTACACTGTAATATGATCCTTTTCTCTTCTCTGAATCTCTAGAAGCTCTCCAGAGATAGGATAAAGTATATATTATAAAATATATTATAAAATATATAAAAGCATAATTCTTCTTATAACGATATGATTATTCTTGAGTTTGCATTCAGAAGATGTTTTGAATTGTTGCCTTAGATGTCTTTGTAACTTTCTTTTTTTTTTTTTTTGCGGTACTGGGGATTGAACCCAGGGACATTCTACCTCCGAACCCAGGGACCCTCTACCTCCAGCCCTATTTTTTATTCTTTATTTTGAAACAGGGTCTCGCTAAGTTGCGGAGGGCCTCACTAAGTAGCTGAGGCTGGCTGCAAACCCAGGTCCTCCTGTCTCAGCCTCCCAAGTACTGGGATTACATGCGTGCACCACCACGCCTGGCTTGTAACTTTCTAATATTTAAGTTGTTTGGTGGTAACTTCAGTTATATGCCTGCTAATTTTCTTTTAATATTTCTTTATTAAAATTTTCAAACATACTTCTAAGTAGAGAAATATGTGGCTGGTAACAAGGCAAATGTTAAACCTCCAGAAAACACTAAAGTAGTATATAACACTAATCTACCTATGCTCTAAAAATTATAAGCATTTCTTTGGGTCATCTAAAATTGCTTATATAGCTACATTGTGTTTAGTATCTAATATATGTCTTTATGCTTTACTATTACTAATAGAAACCTGATTGCAGTTTTAATTTTATAGATGCTTAAAACCTCTTAATTAAAACAATCCTTATAGTAAATTAATAAACTCTCCATTTCGCAAATGAGAAAATTAAAGAAGAGAAAATTATGTATAGTGTGGGATTTAGACAAATGTTTGAAAATTTTAGAGCTCCCTTTTTTCATAGATTTTTCCCCTTTAACTTCTACTTCTAAATTCAAATCTTCAATTTCTCAAATTATTAAGTCTCCTGTTTTCTGCTTATTCTTTCGACTGTGTGCCATATAAAGTACAAAGTACCCTCAGGAGAAAAGCTGGTTGGACATATATTTTACTTTATGTGATTCCCTTCTTTCAAGAATTTTATCTCCATCTAATACTTGCCTGGGCTCTCAGTGCACTCAAATGATTTGAAGGTGGTGGTGTTTAAAGAAAGCATGTGTATACAGTTTTTAGTCATTAAACAGACATAATTATCTTTCTAATTTGTCATCCTAGACAATCTCCAAAATTTTGCCCATTGCTAGGGTTATGGGCATGAAGGTTATTTTTGCTTGGCAATAGCTATGTTTTCAAAGTAAGGATAGACTGGAAAAGATATGTATAAAGACCCCTGAAGTGTTATAACCACGTTTATTATGGAAAGAGTATCAGAAAGTGATTATTTTTTCAAAAGAGAAATTGAAATTACTGCCACTCTGACCTAGAAGAATGTTGACACTCATTTGTGTTTTACACACACACACACACACACACACACACGTCTCTGTAGAAAAACAACCTGAAGGCATCTATTTCTAATTCTCAATGGGTTTATTTGAGGGGAAGAAGAGCTAGATTTAAGAATGTTAACTTTATATGTTTCTAATATTATTTAAATTTTTATACCAAGCATATATAACCTAGACCATCAGAAGAAAACATAGATTTTAAAAATTTGCTAATATTTCACCTTTTTACTTTTTCAGTTGATAGTATACTTTCCTATAAAATCTTAAAATGTTATAATTTCAGCATATGAAGATTACAGTGTTTGTTTCATGAAATTTTCAGTGCAACTGGATTTTGCCTATTACTTTAGGATTTCAGCCTTTGGTAATGTTTATTCCAGTAATAAAGGAAGAAAGAAATTAAGAGATCCAGTGAGTTGCTTTGGTAATGAATTGAGGACACTTTTAGGAGCATTTCCCATTATGTGAAGAATGTATTTTCTTTTATCTTTTAAATTAGTATTCTTTTAACGATTACAATCTTTTGTTGTTAATTTGTAAAATAAACCAAAAATAGCAATTCTAAACTGCTAAATTAACTAAGCTTTTCTCAATTTTTTTATTTTGAGTCAAATTAAATTGAATTCTTTGAGAACAAACTTACTCTTTGAAACTATCTACAGGAAGTCAAAGTGCTGATTTAATCAATCCATTGAAAAATTTGGTCACGCTGATTGATTATCTTTATATAAAAATAGTTTTCTTCTGACTCCTGTTTTATTTATTAATGAGAAGGTTCACTTCTGAAACCTTGCTTTACTCTTGAGATTGTGTTCTTTTATGTTTGTAGCCTAAATTATATACATCTGTTATATCTGGGTTTTTTTATGCTGATGTATTTTATAAGTATTCATTTTAATTCAGAGCCAGGATCATTGCTAACATTTATTGTTAAAATAGGTGCTGTTCCTATCATCCGATGTTCAAGAGGAACAGCAGCAGAAATGGTGGCAGTGGTGAGTTTATACAAATAGCACTTGAGTATAAATAACACAGTATGAATTGTTTTTCCCTAAGTACCTCAAGTGTTTTCTTAATATTAAATAACCTATAGGGGTTTTAATATTAAGTACCAATGGCAATAGCTTTGTATTTTACTTTAGGATTTTTCTGAAGACAAAAATAATCATCACATGCTTCTGTATAATGGAGTAAAATTTTTTATTCCAGTGTACTATTCCAGCCTAATTCTTTTTTTTACCAAAATGTATATTTCTATTCAGCCTGGTCTCTCCAAGTACCACTTTACCCTTAAGTGGCATAATACATTTTGAGACCATCCCACTCTATTAGAGAAAAAATCAGTATAATTGAATATTCAAAAATCTTTAAAGATTAAGAAAAAAGAAATAAATAAAAGAATTACTGAAAAGGAGAGAGGGAAATGGTATGGAAAGACAGGAAACTATAGTAACATTGTTGAAGCTTTATTAGCCCAAATGAATTACTGACTAGCAGAGGGCTGTTTTCCTTCAGATATTGTATTTCCATTCTGGGGCCTGTTGTACCCTGCGCTATTCTTTCCTCTCCCACCCTCCCAAATCAACATTTTCTCCATGTAGGGGTCTTCCTTGGTACAACAGAGCCATGCTTAGGGAGAGAGGGTGGGTCTTTACTGCCAAGCATTCCTGTACCTAAAGTAAACTCAGTCAGCAAAAGCTCTTATTAGTGAAAAGAGGCCTGAGTCACAGTAGAAGCGACATTGGCCTTTTTTCAAGTGCAAGTTTTGATGGTATTAAAATAGTTAATTAGCTAAAATATTTAAATTTTAAAATTACTATTTTGTAAAGAAATTTCAAGTTCCGTGATTATGAAACTAAGTATACAATGTATTCCCCTACTTAAAGAAAGTTTTAAGAGTTCATCTAATATTTGATTTTTCAGAAACTAGATAAGAAACTTCGGGAAAATCTAAGAGATGCAAGAAACAGTCTTTTTACAGGTGACACACTGGGAGCTGGCCAATTCAGGTATTATTGTTAGTTAATATACTATATATTAGCTAATACAGCCAATATAGCTAATATGCTCTAGGACTTGAAAGTAAAC
This sequence comes from Glis glis, assembly GCA_004027185.1. NCBI lineage: Eukaryota > Metazoa > Chordata > Mammalia > Rodentia > Gliridae > Glis > Glis glis. The sequence goes on from PVJS01007318.1 coordinate 10,964, forward strand.
ATGTAGAATTCTTATTATTTTGTGTGTGTGATAAAAATCTTTATCCTTGTAGTAGGAAAGTGTGTGTGTGTGTGTGTGTGTGTGTGTGTGTGTGTGTGTGTTACTGAGGATTGAACCCAGAGATATTCTGCCTCTGAGCTACACCCTCAGCCCTATTTTTTTTATTTTGAAACAGTGTCTCACTAAGTCGCTGAGGCTGGCTCCGAACCTGTGATCCTCCTGTCTCAGCCTCCCAAGTACTGGGATTACAAGCGTACGCCACCATGTCCAGCTTGTTTCTTAATTTTTAATCAGGGTTTTGACTCACATTGTTCTTAAAATACAAATGGAATTTTTTATTCCAAATACTTTCTTTTAGTAGAAATTTCTGTTTATCATCTGTAGTAGAATTTTTTTCTGCTTATATGGCTTTGAAGGTCAGAAGCCATTTCCTTTTAATGATCATTAAACCTCTAGGTAATTTTTTTAAGTGAAAAACTTAATACTTATATTTGTTTCTATATGTATTATTAAATTTCTCTTTTTGCTAACATAGGTAATGGCAAAGTTGCTGACTGCTCCATTGTTAGTGAGTAGAAATACTAAAAAACCCTATATGTTATAGATTTTGTTTTTGTTTTTTGTTTTTTTGTTTTTATTGGTGTTGCAGATTGAACTCAGAAGTATTCCACCTCTGAACTATACCCCCAACTCTTTTTATTTTTTATCTTGAAACAGGGTCTCACTAAGTTGCTGAGTGTCTAGCCAAGATGCTGAGACTGGCCTCAAACCTGACATCCTCCTGACTCAGCCTCCCAAGTCTTGGGATTACAGGCATGTGCCACCACACCCAGCTAGATTTTGATTTTTAATAGTAATGGGCAATATTCAAATGAAGTAAAAAGACCATATAGCTGAGATTTCCCCCACCCATCCCTCACCCCCAAAACTGGGGATTCAACCTAGGGGCATTCTGCCACTGAGCTATATTCCCAGCCCTTTTTTTATTTTTCATTTTGAGATAGGGTCTCACTAAATTTCCAGGTTTACCTCAAACTTGTAATCCTATCTGTGCCTTCCCCCCCCATGTAGCTTGCTTTACAGGCATGCTCCATCATATCCACCATGCTGAGAATTATTTACAGAGGAGACAATATTTTGGAAAATTAATTCTTACCCCCACTTAGATGAATTAATAAATAAAGGCTGTGGTGGAAAAAGAAGTATACCCAGAGAATAATAATTGTTCTTTAGCAGTAACATTTCATAAGTGCCCATATACTTTAATTCAAATCAATTTTGATGGTTCCTATAGCCTTATGTACTACTCCTATAATTTGTAATTCACACTAGGTTTGTGCTTCAATTGTTTGCCCTTCTTATCTCCCACATTATTTTAAACTGTTCTCTGATTTCATTACTGGTCTTAAACATTCTTGAAAAAGTTTCTCATTACACAGAGCAGAAACATCAAATTCTCACTTTTTTTTTTATGATGCTGGGGATTGAATCCAGAGGCAGTCTACCTCTGAGCTACACCCCCAGCCCTATTTTATTTTTTATTTGGAAACAGGTTCTCCCTAAGTTGATACGAGCCTCATTGAGTTGCTGAGGCTGGCTTCAAACCTGTGATCCTCCTATCTTATCCTCCCAAGTACTGGGATTATAGGCGTGTGCCATCACACCCTGCTATTTTTTTTTAATAAACAGAAGCAGATATTATGTCAGACCTTACATAATAGTTCCCTTTTTTAGTGCCTTAGAAATCAATATAAAAGTACTTTTATTTGGAATCTTTTTAAAATTTTGTTCTCATTATCATAATACAACTGTTTCTTAATTACTTGGATGTATTTCTAAATTATTTTAATCAGCAGCTTGTTGGACTATTGTTAAATATATTTGAATCCAATCATAGTGATTTCAACAAGGGGAATTTTTGTCCCCACAGACATATGGTAATGTTGAGAAACATTGGTTGTCACAAGTGGGTAGATGCTTACTGAACTTTAGTAGGGCGCATTGTAGGATCCTATCATGCTAAACTTTGTACAGTATGCATCACAAACCCCCATAATGAGAAATTATCTAGCTCCAAATGTCAGTAGTGCTGAGGTTAAGAAATTCTGCTGTCGTCCATCCTCTGGAGTAATCAGTGATATAAGTGGTGAGGATGCACTCTTGAGTTTTTAGCCTAGAGTTAGTACAGTCAGGAAAGTCCACTGACCTGTGCTCAGAAAAGTGTGATGAGTTACTAATTGGTCAGAGGTCTCTTGCAAGAGGAAATGTGTAGAGTTGATATACTCAGATAGCAATGACTTTAGAAAAGTGTAGTATACTCCTGTTAACAGTAGTACCTCTGAAGAATATCTTTAAAAACTTCTGTAGACTCATAGTATCCAATGGCTTTGTGCCTCAGTTTGCTCTAAGTGTGGTCAGTTTCAATGTAATTGGGCACCGCTGTGGCCTGATGCTTTTTTTGTCTATTATAATGGGATAGGGCTTTCTGAGGCTCTTCTCTACAGTACACTTTTTTAATTTGTAGAAAAAAGTTGTGATTTATAACTTATGAAACTGTCAGAACATTTGCGTAAATTTATAAGATTCTATGATTTTTTATTGTTTTCCCTGAATCTGACAGTATTTATTCTTTTTTGCCTTTTTTCAAAACTGTAAAATATATATCTGTCAAGAAGCAACTTATGTTAACTACAAAAACTATTTTGTAAAAGTATTTTTGTAGATTTCTTCCTTTAAAAGACATAATCTAAAGAATCCAAATAATTACCATAATTGAGTGACTATTTAAAATAATTTTAAAGCAAAGTATTACAGAGTTTCAATATTAGCATACTGTTCATATCAAAATGTCATATACTAGAAAATTTTATATGTATACACTGCTGTCAAGATTTATATACTTTTTTTTAATATATTTACAGCTTCCAAAGGCCTTTATTAGTCCTTGTTGACAGAAACATAGATTTGGCAACTCCTTTACACCATACTTGGACATATCAAGCATTGGTGCATGATGTACTGGTAAGAGGCTAAATAGAGCACTTATTACTGAAAGATGATAATGTTCAGTGGTCCCTTAATTTAAAATTAACGTCATAAGTGGAGAAATAAAGTTGTGAAGGATGAAGCTAAAAAATATGAAGTAAAAAAGTGATGTGGGTGCTGGAGAGTAGTGAAGCTTTGAAGTTTAAAGTCCCTAATTTATTATCGTAATTACAGGATAAGTTAGTGGTATTGTTGACAATGATTGATGGGGAAAAAGGAATGAAGGAAAATGAGCAACCATCTTTTTTTTTTTTTTGGTGCTGGGGATTGAACCAAGGGCATTCTACCTCTGAGTTAGACCCCCGACCCCCGGCCCTATCTGTCTATTTATTTATTTATTTAAATTTTAAAACAGGATCTCATTAAGTTGCTGAGGGCCTTGCTAAGTTTCCGAGTGAGACTGTCTTTGAACCTGTGATCCTCTTGCCTTAGCTTCCCAAGTACTGAGATTACAGGTGTGCACCACCCAATACTCTGTGTTGTTTTGGGAAGCCGATTCTTTGAAGGCAGGGATGACTGATGACTGAGAAGTCACCATTGCATGTGGCAATGTCAGGGTTATTAGTGACTTGGTTAAAAGCAGTTTTCATAGGGTAGGGGCAAAACACTGACTAAAGTGGGTTTAAGAGAGATTGGAAAGAAAAGCATTTTAAAACCTTAAGAGATTTTCTGTATAGGGGAGTAGATAAAGGCAGTGATCGTTAGAAGGGGAATGTGAGGTCAGAAAAAAAATTTAAGTGAGAAATTAACATTTGTGTACCAATGGGAATGAGCAAGAGAAAATGTAATGATGCAAGAGAAAGAGTGTCCTGCAGGTGGCGATAGGGAGTAATAATGGACCAGGATTTCTCAACCTTGGCATCATTAACAGTTTGGACCTGATCATTGTTTGTTGTGAGGGGCTGCCGTGTACATTGTAGAATATTTAGCATCATCCCTGGCCTAAGGTCTCTATAATAGCGCCAATAGCGCGCCCTCAGTTGTGACAACCAAAATGTCTCCACAGTTTGCCAAATAGACCCTAGAAAAGGGGACTGGAAGGACAATATTGTCCCCAGTTGAGAACCACTGTTACAGGATGATGATATGACTGTCAGAGCAAGAATTTTTTTCAGGACAAAGGCAAGTAACAGGTCTTGGAGTAGCCAAAGAAGACATCTAATCCCAGCCCCAGATCCAGTGGAATTAGCTCTGAGAGGTTTAAAAAAAAAAACTAGCATCATCTCAAAAAGCTGCCAAGGGTAGCCATTTGGAGTTCATTGAGAGCAAAAAGGTATAGGAGACATTTAAGGGAATATTCAAAATGAGAGCTGATGACCAAGTATGAGTTCCAGAGGTTATGACAGGATTTTAAGAGTTGGGTAAGAAGAGGAGATGAAATACGAGCGGGGGCACTGAGTAAGGAGCCATACAGGGATTAATGGCATAGTGAGACCGTCTCGATAGTCTCATGTCATGTTTGGCATGTGGGGCTATGACCGTTAGGTAGGAGCATGGGTGAGGGTCTTATTAGGGCATACAGACCAGAGGGCACCTCTTCACTCCTGCCCATGGTGGAGTGGAAGCTATGTAGGTCACTGAGATATCGAGGGGTCCTGTCTAATTCCTGGACTCGAACTCTTGGGTTCCTGATTGACTTCCCTGGATGGAGGAAATTAAAATATAAGATGCTAAAAGTATAAGAGATAAGACATGTACAGATAATTTCAGTATAAATATGTAGCTGGGTGTGGTGGCGTATGCCTCTAATCCCAGTACTTGGGAGGCTGAGACGGGGGATCATAGGTTCAAGGACAGCCTCAGCAATGTAGCAACACTCTCAGCAACCTAGCGAGACCCTATTTCAAAACAAAAAATAAAAAAGGACCAGGGGTAGAGCTTGGAGATAGACTGCCCCTGGGTTCAATCCCTGGTGCCACAAAAAAAAAAAAGAAAGAAGTTCTGAGTTCCGCTATCAGAAGAGAAAACGGGGATATATAATTTAAGGCAGAAAATCCACAAAACTGAATAAGGCTAATACTGGTTCTGGATGAGGTTTTCACTATTCCAGAATGACATGAGAAGAAGGAGGAGTATGAAATGGATTTTATACAGGCCATTATACTAATTTTTATTTCCTACTCTGAAATCTTCGCATAATAAAAAGTTGACAGTCTTCAAAGAAGTTGATTATAATAGACTGCACAAGTTACAATGACCTTAATTGTATTCATTAATTTTAATGCAGTTTCTAGATGTAAACAAACTATAACTCAGATGTCATAGATTATAACCATGCCACTGTTCATTGATTTTTAAAACTGCTACTTTTGAAGTTTCTTCAGAGCTTTTAAATTTCTTAATAATTATACCCTTTGCCTCCATAGGATGGAGTAAAAGTTCTAGATAGGAGATGTTAAAGTTGCAGTTTGCTTTTTATATCATATATCTTTGCCTGAAAATCTGGACCATTGATAATTACTTATATATTAGACCTTGGAAACAACTGTGAAAATTCAGCCAGCCTCTCTGTGTGTCAGAAAGATTATTCTTTTCATTTAGAATGGGAAGTACACTCTTCTGATGAAAAACTTTGCAATGTCCCTTTCCTTTTACCAGGATATAAAAAACAAAATTAATTATTAGAAAATTGTGATTCCTTTTTATTAAATCTTAGTTGTGGAACGGGTGGATTTTAATGTTCAACTGCAAAGAGTGCTCACCCTTAGTTAAAGGGGTAGATGAAACCATCTTAGTATCTTGTCTTTTATTTGGCCTTTATTTTTTCAAATCTTGGAATCTCTTTTTGTATCTTTTGTCCTTTGCTCCTGAAGCATTTGAAACATTAAATCGGAATTTATACTAACATATATAGGCACTTTAATAAAGTATACTTTTTTGCCACTCCAGAATACAGGAGGAAGTGGTTTTCAAATAAATAATGTATTTTTGAAACGTTATCAGAGAAGCAGTTTATAAACACCCTTTTTCTAAAAGGTTTGTGGTTGTAGCCAGGCACATTGGCATACACCTGTAATACCAGTACTTGGGAGGCTAACACAGGAGAATGGCAAGTTCGTGGCCAGACAGGGCAACCTAGCGAGACCCTATCTCAAAATAAAAAATAAAAAGGGCTGCTGGTGTAGCTCAGTGGTCAAGCACATCTGGGTTCCATCCCCAGTACCACACACACAAGAAAAGATTTGTGACTACAGTATAGTGAATGTCACAGTATATTTCAAAGGCTGATATTTTGGGTCTAAGATTGATGTTCTGTTGATTTTCTAATCTAAAACCTCTTGGGCAGCACTATGTTAGCCTAGTTTTAAACATTTGCCTAAAGATCAAAGTTTACTCATTTAATCCAAACAAATACATATTTTACTGTACTCAGGAATTACCTCCTGAAGGTATGTACACTATGTAAAAGCCCAAAAGATGTCCTTGATTGCATTCATTTTTTAAATGGTATTGTCTCAATGCATGTCCATATATCATATATATTGCTGTATCTTAGCTTGGATTGAATTTTTATTTAAGGGGAAAAGAAAGTATGTACTATTTACTAATCTACCTTTAGGTGCTTCCATTTTTTCCCTTATATCCCAGATGCTTAGTACATAAGATTTTATAACATTTATTTGATCTGTATTGACATAGAGCATTTTATAAGAATTTTCTAATAATTAGATTGTTCTATTCATTTTTTTTCTTCTTCTTTCTATTCATTTTTTTCCTTTCTTGCCATTGTTGGCCAAAGTTCAGTGGTTCTAAATCAGTACTTTCTAATAGAAATATAATACCAACTACTAATGTGATTTTAGATGTTCTAGTAACCACATTAAAAAGATAAAAAGGAGCCAGATGTGGTGGTACACACCTGTAATCTCAGTACTTGGGAGGCTGAGACAGGAGGACCCACACACACACACACACACACACACAAAGATAAAGAACAGGGGAAAGTTATTTTAATAGTATATTTTATATAACTTGATATATCCAAAATACTAGTATTTCAATATGTAATCAATCTAAAACATTAAATATTTTGTATTCTTTATTATTTGTGAAGTCTTATAAATTCTGTGTATATTTTACATTTATATCACATCTCAATTCAGACTAACCACATTTCAGGTGCATAATAGCCACATGTGACTAGTGACAACAGTATTAGACAGGACAGTTCTTAATTATAAGACCCAAATTCTTTACTAGCTTAGAGATTGAATAAATTGCTTATGAGTTGGAATTATCACGAGGCCTGGTAGAAAATGTTTGCATATTGCCAGCAATGTATCTGTGGCAGGGTCTCCAGCTTCTGATCTTAGGGTTATGAGGAACTCTGCTTTAATAAGAGTGAACAAGTTTCTGAAAGACATTGCTGATGCTATGGAACACTGTGGACTCTGATTTGGAACAGGTTAGATTGTGCTGCTCATCCTAAACTAACCCTCAAGCTTCAGTTGCATAAAACAGTATTTATTTCTTGGTCACAGTCTTCCTTGTTCCCTGCCCAGTCTGAGTGAGAGCTCTGTTAACAGAGCCACTCACAGATTCAGGATGATGGAACCCCATCTCAACACACACTTTCACAGTCTCCATGGAAAGGGAAAAGCAATTACAGGTTTTACTTCAAGTTCTGTTTCATTGTTATGAGTAAACGTTTTTAAACTTTTAGGGAATATTTCAAATAACAACACAAGGTCAAAAAATCCTATAATGAACCCCCATATATATCATTCAACTTCCCTGGCATTATATGGTCTTATGCATAAATATTTCGTGTATCTATAAAAGCAAGTTTATAATTTTACTATCATACCCAACAAAATTAGTAATAATCCCTTGTTAATATCTAATACTAGCTCTCATTGTTTCAAACATGCATCTTTACATTTGACTTGTTCAAATAGACATCCAGACAATATCTATACAATTGCATTACTTGATATCTCTCTCAAGTCTCGCAGTTTACAGTTTCTCCCTCTTTGCCCCCTTTTTATTGGGTCATTTTTCTGTATAATTTCCTACATTTTTGTGTTTCATTTTATCTTAATGTACATTTTGACATGCTTCTCTATCCTCATGTTTCCTATAAATTGATAGATTGAGAGATTTAATTACATTTAGTTCATTTCTTTGTCAGGACCACTTAATAGGAGCACTGTGTGGTTTCTTTTTAATGACATTCAGAAGAATAATGTCTGTCCCAGTGTTAACGATGAGATTGATAAGTGGGTTTAGATATTGTTACCATAAGCCATCCATTAGAGTTCTCCTTAAATATTTTTTTCCTAAAGAATTTAGTATCATTGGTGATTGTTCCCTCCTTTTTTATTAATTAATGTTGGCAAATGGTGATTTTTCTAATACTGTCATTCCTTCTGTATCTCTTATAGCTGACATGCTTATATAAAGAAATTCCCTTTTCAACTACTTAGGATAAATGCTTGATTCTCTTCATTTGTTAACTTTCAGAATGAGTTAATATCCTAGCAACCTGCAGAGGCAGTGAATGAGGTTAGTTGTTTGTTTTTTGTTTTGTTTTGTTGGTATTATTTTATGAACTAATTATTTTTTATTTGAGTTGCTGGCTATTCGAGTCAGTCATTTTGATGCTCCAGTTAGCCTCTCTTTGACCCATCTCGTTGGCCTCAGTGCCCTCTTGACATGACCCCATTAGTCTTTGATAGCTTCCTTGCTTTCAGGTACTAAAATTTTCATGTCCATTTTCTGCTCCAGACCTAGACTCAGCCATTTCTCGGAAAGCCCTGGTTCCTTTGATTAATAGATAGTATTACTTTAGTGACCACTGATTTTGAACACAACTTAAATGCATCAATGTAGGCCTGATTCTTCCTGTTTCATCTTAATGAGTATATTTTAATCCTTGTTCTACTTGAGTTTTATTTGACAGGCTGATTTGTATGAGTCAAAGAAACCATATGACTGTTTTGTGAAGCAGAAAATAATCTGGTTAAATTGTAGGATGCTACCCATGTGTGGTGATACAGGCCTGTAATCACAGTACTTGGGAGGCTGAGACAGGAGGATTGCAGATTCGAGGCCAGCCTCAGCAATTTAGGGAGACCCTGTTAAAAAATAAAAAATAAAATAGGACTGGGGGAGTAACTTAGAGGTAGAACCTACACCCCTGGGTTCAATCCCCAGTACCACAAAAAAAAATTTTTTTGTAGGATGCCTTAAAGTCCACACTTCATCATCATGAATATTGTTTCTTCAGCTGTTCAAAAGAGCAGTATTGTTATAAATACAGATTTATATCATTTTAGCTACAAGCTTCTCTTATTTAATATGGATGTATATATATTGTGGAGTGATGGATGGCAAATAAGGGCTAATGTGTAACTTGCGGTTCTCCAAAGCTTCTGTACTCTTCTCGTTGACCTCTGTAGTTATTCATGCTTCTTGAGGTAGGAGATTGCTTAATAGTTGTATCTAATTGATTTCTCAACAAGAAATAGAATTGCAGTTTCTAGGTACTTTCTCTAAATTGTGTTGTTAAAAGCATAATCATTACTATTGATCTGAAACTGGTACTGAAGCATTCAGGGGCCTAGAAATAAATTTAGACTACCTTTTGCTTAGGAACTTAGTGTCCAAAATTTCCCTCATGGAAATAAGTTTTAGGAAAGAAGTTTGAAAATTTAACTTTTCAGGTAATACTTTCATTTCACAAAAATCAACTTGAAACTGTAATAGGCATTGTCATTAGATTGAAACCTTGATGTATTAGTCTATTGATTCATCTTATGAAGCAATGATACTTTTACCTTTCTTAGAATTATGTCTTCGGCTTAATGTTTTTAAAATCCTGTCTTGTCTTTTAATTGCCTTTGGCAGAAAGTGATGAAACGCATAGTTTTTATTTAACTCTTAGATCCTCAGTACACAAGTCATCACATTTTTTTCTGTAGCATTTCTTCTCTCACCGATGTTATCCATAGGCCCCAAACTATTTAACTCTTAAGATGAGGATTTTCTCTAGAAGGCCACACTCCTTTTCGGAGATTGAAATTCTCCTTCGGTTTATGTACATGGATGAGTTAGTACAGGCACTTACCTTCAAATGATTGAAAGCATGTTCTTTGCTCTAGGGCAGGATAGCAGCCAAATCATTGGGGGATGGTGGAGCTGATAGATGGTTTCCTTTCCTCTTCCTCAGACCACTCAGTCCTGTCCACTTCCATTATTATCAAGAAATTTTTATGTTTCCTAGTTTTATATGCTTTTCTACTATACTGTATTTTTTTCTCTTGTGTCACCTCAATATGAAGACTTGAGTTTTTGACATTTTATTTATGGCTCCAAAGTACATCTGTTGAATCAACTAGCTGTTCAGTGATTTCTGTAATAGTATTTGGAGTTAAAAGGGTAAGTTCTTGCCAAAATAAAAATTATTTTTATTATACTTTGCATTTTTCACATGTGTGTATAAATCTCAGCTCATCATAAACAGGTGTCACCTCTGTTATCCAGTGATAATTTTGTTAACATCAACTCTCTGTGGCGCTGCTGATCTGCTTTTAACTTGTGATCAAAAAACAAGACTGCTGAAGGCTTCTGAATGGTTTTAGCGCTTCCTAATGGGATTTATTTATATCTAGTGATTTGAGGCACCATTGTTCAGTCTTTTAAGTCAAGAAAATGTGTCAGTGGAAACAGATTAGAGTCTACAGTGTTAAATCAAAATTTGTTGTCTTCTATTTGTATATAAACGTTCAGTTGCTTTAACATAATTGAGTACAGCACAGAATGTTCTAATTTCCCAATTTTCAAGATTGAAATTACTTTTCCTTATTTGCCTAGCTATTACGCAAACAGTGGAAATGTTCTTGCCGCTATTATGTTATTTCTCAGAACTGTTAACATCTTTTATTCCTTTATCATTTTGTGTTTTAGTTTCTAAGTATCCCATCAATACTTTAGAAATAGCATGCTCTCTTATTTTTAGAGCAGTAATTTTGCTAACAAGTTACTTTTACTTTGAATGAGCTGTGTCATCACCATGGAAATTGAACTTCACTAGAAATTCTGGTTAGTAAAGCTTAGCTGCTTAAAGATGTTTCCCTTTAGTATCTTCTGTTTTCTTAGGTAATATTTAAAAGTTAGGCTTTTTCTCAGTTGTAACTATTAATACCTATTTATTTATATTTGTTGTTTAAAATGCTTTTCCATAGTTGTGCTATTTTTACTTTCTTCCTTTATGGATGATTTGTTGTGTAAAGTTGAGATTAGAAGTAGGGATTGGAAACAGGAATTGTAGAAGGCCTCTAGTATTCTTGACTATGATAATATGAGGGATCTATAAAAAGGCATATGAATAGGTTGAAATATAATTTAATATATTCTTCCTTGTCATCCCAACTGTTTATTGCAGCAGTATGTAGTCTTTAACCTGCCCATTTATAGCACCTAAGGCTACCCATGTTCTACACTGCAGAGATTTCAAGTGAAGTAATCCGTTTTGGGTTTTTTGGGGGGGTGCTTTTTTAATATATTTTTTATACATTATACATTTTTATTTATGTACATTATAATCATACATCTTGATGGGTTTCAGGGTGGTAGAATTATACATGAACACATCGGTCAATTAGCCCTCCCACAATTCTCACCCCCATACCCTCCCCCTTCCCTCTTTCTCATGCTCAGCATAGTAGTTGACTTTGATAAATTTGTGTGTATACATCCTGTGCATTAGGGTGTTTCCCTCTCCCCCCCATCTCCCTCAGTTAGGTTGCCTTCTTTACTCATCTAAGGTTTTCTCCGTCTTTGTCTGGAGTCCCTCCTACACCCTATTCTCCCTAGCTTCTGTATATTAGGGAGAACATCCAACTTTTCACTTTTTGTGATTGACTAATCTCACTAAGCATAATGTACTCTAATTCCATCCATTTCCCTGCAAATGACGTAATTTGTTCTTTATGGCTGCATAAAATTCCACTGTGTACATAATCCATAGTTTTGTAATCCATTCATCTGTTGATGGACATCTTGGCTGGTTCCATAGTTTGGCAATTGTGAATTGTGCAGCTATAAACATAGATACACATGCATTAGTCTGGTAATTTGGTTTCCATTCTTTTGGGTAGATGCCTAGAAGTGGTATTGCTGGGTCAAATGGTATGTTCTTCTTTGCCTAGTTCTTTGTTTAATGGAAATCATTGTTTCTCTGGTTCTGGCGTTTCTTTATTATTTCTTCTTTGTAATTAATCTCTGAGTATTTCTCTAGTGCTGGTTTGGAAGACATAAAGCCTTTCAGCTCTGTTTGTCATGGAAGGTTTTTATTTCCCCATCAAATTTGATAGATATCTTTGCTGAGTAGATAAATCTTGGCTGGAAGTTGTTTTCTTTCAGAGTTTGGAATATGTTGCTCCAGTCCTTCCTTGCTTTCATGACTTGGTTTGAAAAGTTGGGAGTGATTCTTAACGGCTTGCCTCTGAATGTTACTTGGTCTTTTAGTCTCATTGCCTTTAAGATTCTCTCCTTGGCCTCTATATTAGTCAATTTGATTATTATGTGGCGTGGTGAACCTCTTCTCTGATCTTGTCTATTAGGGGTTCTATATGTTTCCTGTACCTGTGTCTATGGAAAATTTTCTAATACTACTTCTATGTTTGGAAAATTTTCTAATATTACTTTTTCTATGTTTGGAAATTTTTCTAATATTACTTCTCTGAGAAGATTATTGATTCCTTTGGTTTCAGCTTCTATTCCCTCTTCTATGCCTATTATTCTTAGGTTTGCTCTTTTAAGATTGACTGAGATATCTTCAATGTCCAATTCATGCTGTCGAATTGTTTTTTCTAAATTATATACTATGCATTCATTTTTGGAGAGGTCATCTTCTAAGAGTGAGATTCTGTTTTCCATGTGGTCTAGTCTATTGATGGTTTGTATTGATGCCTTCATTTCAATTATTGGATCCTTCACTTCCTCCATAACTTCTTTTTGATTCCTGTTCAGGGTGTCAGATTCTTTATTTGATCCTTCATTACTTTCAGGCTTTCTCTGAATTCTTTTCGGAAATCCTGTGTCATTTCTACTATTAAAGTTCTGAATTGTCTTCTGGCAATCTTTGCACTTCTGTGTTGGCAGGTTCTGTTGTTGTGGAGTTGTGGCAGCTCATTGTTTCTTTGCTATTCTTCCTTCTCATGATTTAAGGTTTCTTAAGTTTATCTCTTTGTTGCTTTTGGTAACTCTCTCTCTCACTCTGTAGTTTTCCTGTGTCTAATCTCGCTCCCTTTTTAGTATCTTATTCTGGAAGTAGATATTTACTACTAGGTGATCCTAGTAGCAATAGCCTTTACTGAATGGTTATTCTCACTTGCTTGGTATAATGTCTGTTTGCAGGCCCAATTCTTGGTCTCAAGTCCTTTAGTGATTGGGACTCTTGCTTGGTACCTCTCACTGCCTGTGCAGGCGCCCAGTGCCGCTAGTGCCCCTCTCACTGCAAGCGTGGGTCTCCACATTCTCCACTGGGACTGTCCCTATGTCTCTCTCTCTCTCTCTCTGTACACATATGGCAGATGTCACCAGCGCGGGACCCTGGGCTTGTGTCTCTCCTTGCCCGCAAAAGCAGTGGATGTCACTTTGACCCAACTCTGTGCAAACACGGATCTCTGCATTTTCCACAGAGAAGGCCGGGTTGGTTTAATTTTTCCCACAGGTACTACAACTATGTGTCCTGTGGCAATCCCTGGGAACCCTGCCAGGGCTCTGCAACCTGCGGGCTGTAGGTCTCTTGTGCCCGAATGTCACTGGGGGCCATCTGCTTATCCACTGCATCTTATAGCCAATCCCACTCCCACCTCCAGAGGGTTGATCCTCGAAGTGTCAGACCCCACGAGTCTATTGCTTGCCACGTGAGTCTGTGTGGCTTCACTGGGTGGTCTCCCCCAGAGCGGTTCATTGACTGACGGTCTCATTGAGTGTTGCTCTTAATCTCTGGGGGAGGGGGTGGGCTCAGCTGTACCGCCGAAGGTTCTGGTCAGGCCTCTGGGCATTCAGGCCTCTGTCAAGTGTTTAGCAAATTGCTGGCCCGTTTTTGTCACTGCTGATCTGTCGCTGCTGACTTCTTTGTTGGTGGCCTGCAGAAGTCACAATGCCAGCAGCCACTGGCATGGTCCAGCCAAGATGGCGCCCACGCCACTTCCACCGGCACCGTGGTTTGGGCCTCTGTTCAGCATGGAGCGAGCTGCTGCTCGCTTTCCTATCTGATGATCTGCGGTTGTTCGATTTACAACAGGTCTCTGACTTCTTTGTTGGTGGCGTGTGAAAGCTGCAATGCCAGTAGCCGCCAGCGCGATCTGGCCGAGATGGTGCCTCTGCCATTCCCTGGGCAAGGCGCTTGGAGCTTTTTATTGTCCTGTTTTGTCTTCTGGCTTTGATTCCGTCGCGTTTCAAATTTTTCGTTGTTTAGTTCAACTTTTCATTGCTTTTTTTCTGTCAAGAAGCTGCTTTCACGGAGATTAAGATCCAGGTCTCAGAGAGATTGCAACGTGGTGTCTCCCTCAGTCATCATCTTGGAAAATCTGGGTCCTAATTTCTAATTTTTTTTGATCAATCTCACTTGAGATTTGCCAATCTTATTTATCTTTTTCAAGAATATATGCACCTGGAACTGGGTGTGGTGGTACACACCTGTGATCCCAGTACTTGGGAGGCTGAGACAGGAGGATCGCGGGTTTGAGACCAGCCTCAGCTACCCAGCAAGACCTATCGCTCCACTTGATCTCCACGTAGATGCTGACCTGGATCTTGCTGAAGTTGGCTGTTGCCATCACCTCATGGGGAGTGGCAGCAGCAGACCCAGGGTGGGGGGCAAGAGGGCGGGACAGGCCTCAAGTGAAGAAATCTGATTCCAGGTAGCTCTGTTCTTTGTGATAGAATTAGTATAATGCTTAAAAGCAATGCCCCTAAAATCAGACTGCCTGGGTTTTAATATTGTTTCTACCACATATTTCTATATAACCTTAGATAATAAGCATATTTCACTATGCTTCAGGTTCTTTCAGTTTTGAAATGGAAATTTTATTACTTCTAAGTGTTATTATAAAGATCAGATGACAATATAAAATGCCAAAAATAATGCTTTGCACATAAAAGATAGTTATTCTTTTGTGATTTTTTTGTTTAATAGACCATGCATGTATAAGAAAAGGCTGCCTCATTGCTCATATAATTCTTTTGGCAGAAAATAGATGTATTACTCAGCCGAGCGTGGTGGCGCACGCTTGTAATCCCAGTACTTTGGGAGGTGGAGACCGGAGGATCCGGGTTCGCGGCCAGCCTCATCTCTCTCTCTCTCTCTCTCTCTCTCTCTCTCTCCCTCTCTCTCCCTCTCTCTCTCTCTCTCTCTCCTTAGTGAGGCCCTCCGCAACTTCGTGAGACCCGGTTTCAAAATAAAAGTATAAAAAATAGGGCCGGGGGCGTAGCGCAGAGGTAGAACGCCCCTGCATTCAATCCCCGGTACCGCAAAAAATAAAATAAAATAAAATGTATGTATAAAGATACTTTAGAACTAAGATGATTGTATCACAGTCATTCTTGATCATTTCTCCATGTAGTTTCTTGCTCATCATTCTTTTACTCCTTTGCTGATAGCCATGTTTTATCTCTTAACTCCTATTCTTGAGTAGAGTTCACCCACAAAATGCTGCTATCACATGAGGGAGTCCACAGGTGTAATGCAAGAAAAGGGAAGAAAGGTTAGAGAAGATATTTACTTTTATTTTTGTCTATCATGTTTATTTTTTGAGAGAGGGCAAAAAAATTAAGCTTTACATGGATAAAATTAGCCCTAAGCAGAAAAGCTTTGCAACTACTGGTGTGATGGCTCTTAGAATTTATGTGAAAGGGAATACTATTATTATTGTATATTCTATTTTAGTTTTTTTTAATTTAATCCATTAATCAAGTAACATCAGAATCTAAGAGTTTGAAAGTTATATTTAAGATTGTGTTTGTTACTGGAAACACCCAAGCATCAAGAGGCCTGTGCAAATAAGTTGATACAGCCAAACATTGGGCTGCCGCGTAGCTATGATGAAGACGAGGCATACAGAGCTCGAAAATAGATTACTAAATGACATAAGAAGAGACAGTAGATATACAATTTTAAGTAAAATTTAAAGCTCTGTGTATGCTAGTATAAATATACAAATGCATAAATATTTTTCTAAGAGGATATACAAGAACCTTAATATGATTTTTCTCTATATATATTTGAAATTTTAATCACATGCATCTACTTCTTCCACTAAAATTTATAAACAATGAAAAGTATATTTGTATATAACAAAAGATTGGATTATTTTTAAATTTTAAATCTGTATTTTGTCCCTAGAAATATTAGGAAGGGAAGCAAGAATCTATGTTGATTATTTTTTTTATCATGGGAAATGTTATGGCTCTTAAACTAAAAAAAAAAAAAAACAGTTTCTTAATGCAGAATTACTTTTTCCTAGGATTTCCACTTAAACAGGGTGAATTTGGAAGAATCTTCAGGAACGGAAACCTCTCCAGCTGGTGCTAGACCAAAGAGAAAAAACAAGAAGTCTTATGATTTAACTCCAGTTGATAAATTTTGGCAGAAACATAAAGGAAGGTAAATAAGAGAAATATCAGTAAGTAAAAGATTCATCCCTTGAAGAGAAATGAAGATGTCATCTGACAGAGTGAATTTAAGGAAAATATCAAAAGGGTTATAATGGTTTATTCAGAGGAGGAAGCTATAATTAAGTATTCTTAATATCTGTAGTCCTTGATTCCTGTTTTATTTTTCCCTTAGGAGTCATTTTGAGGGGGCCCCTTTTCTTTTAAATAAGCTCATCCCATATGATTTTGCAGATGCACAGATAGGGTCTAATATTTGTGACTGGCTCCACTAACCCTCTGAAGACCATCTCTGCCTTTCATTTAAGTGAGTTTTTATGATAGTGAAAATTTAGGGTGGGATCATTCTTTTTTTTTCATTCATACAAACCACACTGTATGTATCTGTGGAGGGAGTACCTAAATCTGAAGCCCAGAAATTTATTCAGAGGACATTAGAAATAATGGGTGAAAAAAATGTAGTAATTTGTCATGTAATTTGTTATAAGAAATATACATATCCCATGTGTTGCTATGTTCCCTTAAAGTGTATTTGATAAGCTATATATTAATTTTGATGGTAATATTTAGTTAACATTAATGGCTTCTCTTCCTTTGATTTTCAGTCACATAAATATTTTGTTTGTTTTGTTTTGTTTTGTTTTGTTTTGTCACTGGGGATTGAACCCAGGGGCATTCTGCCTCCGAGCTACACCGCGGGCCCTATTTTTTATTCTTTATTTTGAAACAGGGTCTCATTAAGTAGCTGAGGCTGGCCGCAAACCTGGATCCTCCGGTCTCAGCCTCCCAAGTACTGGGATTACAAGCGTGCACCACCACGCCCGGCTTTATTGTTTGTTCTAACAGCATATAGGTGAAGGAAAATGTGATATTACTAATGAAAAGAATAGAAGTAAAATTTGTTGTTTAGATGTATAAGCGTTATGGATATGCATTTTAAAGACTATATACATAGTTTATGTTGACTGTTTTCTGCCAGTATTACATATAAAATATATTTAAATCCAGACAAGTGTATTTAAAATACTAATCTTCATTGTGTATATTTCAGAATTCACACAAAAATCATTATCTTAATGTCATACTCATTTTTTCTCTTATGCAATGTTGTTTTAGTCCATTCCCAGAAGTTGCAGAATCAGTTCAGCAAGAACTAGAATATTATAGAGCACAAGAAGATGAGGTCAAGCGACTTAAAAGCATTATGGTAAGATTTTGTTTGATTTAAGAATTATAGGGAAGAGGAAGGACATGTGGAGGGATAAAGAGGTTTACTTTTTTTCTCTCTCATGAAAGTTTAAGGCCCTTTATTGCTTTAATAACAGCAAAATTATTCTCAACTTACAAAAGTGATCTTTTTCAAAAAGAAACCTAACATTGAGAAAATTTAAAAATTTTTAAAGAATATTATGAAGTTATGATTTGGAAAAAAAAAAACATAGCCGGGCGTGGTGGCGCACGCTTGTAATCCCAGTACTTGGGAGGCTGAGACTGGAGGATCCAGGTTCGTGGCCAGCCTCAGCTACTTAGTGAGCCCTCCACAACTTAGTGAGACCCTGTTTCAAAATAAAGAATAAAAAATAGGGCTGGGGGTGTAGCCCGGAGGTAGAATGCCCCCTGGATTCAATCCCCAGTACCACACAAAAAAAAGAAAAAAAAATATAATGTGACTTTAGAGATAGATATTCTAACGTTGCTCATTCTACCACAGCGTGACCTAGCTTCAGATTTTAGCAGTACTGTTTATTACTGTGTGACCTGTGGCAAGTCTCTGGGCTTGTTTTCTTATCTGAAAATGCCAGCTGATCCTTTACAATTTATTAAACTGCTGGTGACTAGGACTTTTTTGTACCCAGCAACAATACATTTTGCTTGCTCCTCAGAGGAAAAGAATAGTTATTCTAGGCTGCCTAAATCTTACTGTTTACCAGTAATCTTAAGAATGTGCTGATTTTTATGCTTAGGCCTAGGAAGATTGAATAGTTACTGGGACATTTTTTCCTTCCCAGGGACTCGAAGGGGAAGATGAAGGAGCCATAAGTATGCTTTCCGACAATACCGCAAAGCTAACATCAGCCGTTAGGTAAGTAAGCAGTATAGCTGCCTTGAAGTTGTTCTGTTAATGAGATTTATTTTGAAGGTTAAAATAATGGTTAATGTTTTTTAATAATAGGAAATAGTAGGTAAAAGCAAATACTAAAATGTGCTTTTAATATGTTAAGTTGATTTCAGTTCCTCTTCTATACAGCAGATCATTCATTTTCACCAATTAGAAATATATGAGGAGGTAATTTTACTAGGAAAATAAGACTAATGATAAAGTAGGGCAAGATATTCTTAATTTTGCTATTGCTGCTATTTTCTTAATTGAAGGTTAAGCAGCTTTTTCAGTACTTTGAGTGCTGTTAAGGGGGAGGGAAATTTCATGTTTTAGAAATATATGTAAAACCATGTTTCCATTAATCTGATTTTAGTCCAATCTTTGGAAGCAGAAAGTAAAATGATAGAAATAATGATACTTGGGAGCCAAATTTTTTAAAATAAGCATTTCACTTGTATTAAAGTAACACATTCTGTATGTGTTCAGGCCTACAGGTAAAATTCAGTTGCTAGTTTAACTTGTCATTTTGTCACTGTTTCCATGTTCTTAGTTTCCTCAGAAGAAGAAGCAGGCATGGGGTTTACTAAAATCTATATTCATTTTCTTAGAAAATTTTATGGTTAATTTTCAATTTTTTGGTATTTGTAGTTCTTTGCCAGAGCTCCTTGAAAAAAAAAGACTTATTGATCTCCATACAAATGTTGCCACTGCTGTTTTAGAACATATAAAGGTAAATTTAACATTTTCCCCCACAATATGACTTGTGTTTGTATAAATTTTTGTACTTTGTAAGATGTTCTCATAATCATTACCTCCTTGAGCCCTCCTCACTGTGACATTATGAAGTGTAATTATAGAAGATGGCAGTACCATGTTCATTTTTTTTGCAAATGAAGAAACTTAAGTACCCAGAAAGATAAGTGATTTGCCCAAAAAGGTCTTTTTACCAAATAGAAATTAGGATCTGTTATGTTGTATAGCCTCAATCCTATCTCTGTACATTTTACTCTACTTATAGTAGAATTGTCAAGAATGTAGATTTAGAAATTCTTTTTACTATAGTACTATCTAAAAGATCCCTTAATAACATCACATCGTTTATGTGACTTGATTCTGAACTTTTTGTTTTAGTTGAATCTGTTAACTTTAAAGTTCTTACTGTCTCTCACTAGACTGTGATTTTGAAACAAATATATTGGGGCTTCTACACTTGTTATCATAGTTTTTTTTTTCTCATTACCTTATGATTATCTCTTAACAGCTTACTTAATCAGTCCGTCCGTGTTCTATCATTTATTCTGTAAATATGGAGTTGAATTCCAATGGCAAATCAACTATACTAATACTTGGTTATTACTGACTTCTACTTTCCATTTAATATGATACATTTGAAACTGCTTTTAAAAATTAATATAATTAGGCCTATCAGAGATGTGGATACCACCTTGGGTTTATGGAGAAGGGACTTAACCATTTTTGTTTGTTTCTGGTATTGGGGATTGAACCCAGGGGCATTCTACCTCTGAGCTACACTCCAGCCCTTTTTATTTTTTACTTTGAGCTGTGTAGGTCAGGGCTTGGTTGTTACTGGATCTTCATTTTTTTTTATTTGTTTTTGTGGAGAAAGTTGGGAGAGACTGAATTAGATTTAAGACATCATCTGATGAGGTGATGAGATCTACACTCCTGACTAGCAATACTAGCTTTTAACTAGAGCTCTTTCTCGTGAGGATTAATTTTTCTTTGGTTTAACTGGTTTATCCTTCTTAGGATAAGCTTTCAACATAAAGTAGAAACTCTCTTAACTGTCTTCTACTTAGTCAACACACTGAATTAACCAGTGCCCTTTACTTCCTCTGTAATACGAAGTAGCTGATGGCCACATTGACTTCCTGACAACTCATAGCTAGTATGCGTCCTTGCGATGTTCTTTTCTGCTCTCACAGGTTGGACTTTTTGCTCACCAAGGAGTTATTTATATTTAATTTCAATCTGTGTAATTGTTAGAGTATAAAAAGAAGATCGTGTCTATAAAACTAAGTTGTACATCTTGAAAAGACTCAGTGATTGTGGTTGAAAAAACTTATAAAAGATTAGAAAATATCATACACTCTCTAAAATTGCTTTGCATTGTCTGTAATTTTTGTTGCTATTGTTCTGCCTCATAGAAACTGAGCCTGGACAATCATAGGTAATTCCTGAAGGTATACTTTGTGCAAAAAATGAAAAATATTTCAGTCCTCTGGGCTCAATCCCCAGTAACACACACACACACACACACACACACACACACACACATGCCCTGGAACTTCTTTCTCTAGCACTTTGCTCTCACTTCTTTGCCACCTGCTATTGTGAAGATGAAGCATTGTCATTTAGCTAGATCCAGCAATAGAAAGCCAATAACCTTGTATTAGTGAGGGTTCTTCAGAGGAAAAAAACAACCATTGACTGAAAAATAAGAACACTTGATTTTTTTTCTTTTAAAGGGAGAACAGACTTTTTGTGTGTGTGCACTTGTATGTTAGATAATTTAACATTACACACACACACACATACACACACACATATTCCTCCCCCCATTCTTCAAAGGAAATGAATCTTAGAGATTGTGAATACTTGGCTTAAGACCATCTACTAGAGATTGAATTTGAACATGGGCTTTTAACTTTTAAATCCCATGCTCTCTCTAGCATGCTGTAGTTCCTTTAAATAGATGGCTGCTGAAAGCAGAGAGAGAGAAAAGAAGTGGCCAGGGACAGATACAGTCCTCAAGGCCACATGCCCCCAGTGACCTACCTCCTCCAGCCATGCCCCACCTCTGAGCCTTGCTATATTGGAGAATACTCACTGCATGAGCTTTTGGGGGGACATTGCAGACCTAAACCATAACAGATATCTTTTCTCTTACGTTGATCTTTTTGTCTATTCTTTAACCAGTATAACACTGTCTTGATTACTGTTGCTCCGTAGTAAATCTTGAAGTCAAGTAATGTCATTCCTCCAAGTTTATTCTCCTCCAATATTGTGTTGGCTACCACATGAGGTCTGGGGGACATTCTAAATCCACACTATAACCCTTTCCTGCAGATACTATGTGGTAAATAGGTTTCAGCCCCATGAACCCTGTTTTTTACCGTGTGAACTATTCCTAATGTTACATTGCAGCAGAGAAGGGTTTATAGCCCCTCTCCCCTCTGTGAGAAGGAGGGGGAGAAAATATTGGAATTCCTAATGGGATAAGGAGATAGAACTCCAATCCCCTCTTGCCTTGCCTTTCACTGCTAAATGGTACCAGAGGATAGAATTGGGGCCTAGAGTCACAGTAAGGTGAAGATATATATTTATAATATTGGTTCACAAGTAAGGCTTTGAATTTTCTGGCCACCAAGATAAAAAGAGAGAGAGAGAAGTTTTTAAAACTTCCAGCAGAAAGGAGATTTTGTGGTTTTTATTTTAAGGAAAGCATTGTTTAGTGCCAGTACAAAAAAATACTGCTTTATATTAGGCATTTTCTAGAGCAAACTACATGATATAAGGATGTACTGTTTAATATCAGTTACATTCATGGATTTCATATGGCTGTTTTGTATGGCAACTTTAATGAAAGCCAAGGATATAATATTAAAATGCAATTCAATAAAAGCAGTTCTAAGTTACCAAGGTAGTAAGATCTAAGTTTATAGCTTTCTAATGGTTCTGATTAAACTAAGAATAGAATTGTTATTATCTAGAGCATTTGGGCTTTTGATAGTTACAACAGGTTGAGATTACACATTCTTTTTTGGGTCTGGAATGCTAGAAATTAAGTGTCTTCATTGAAAGAAAAATGTATAGATTTAGAAATAACCAACTAGTAAGGCTGATACTCTGTTATAGAAATTGAAGATCCTTACCAGAGTCCTCACTTTAACAGTAAACTGTCTCATCTACACTAAAGTGTGGTAGATGAAAGGACTAACTTTATTGAAGATTTCTGAGTCACTGTGGCATATGAGCAAGTGTTCCAAAGTAAATATTTTTAGCTACTTGTATTATAAAACACTTTTAAATATAATTTCATGGTTCATCTGGTTATTGTGCAACATAATTTTTCATGTTGGCAAACCCATGCATGCAGTGGCAAACACACCCACATGAAACGTAACAAAATACACACCTAAGTAACTGAAAATAAGTTAATGCGAAATCTTGTTATATTAGAAAAAACAACTGAGTTTTGAAGAATCCCTTTTATAATAAAATATTACCAGTGCTACCCACCTAGATGAATGTATGTCCAAGTGCAGCCCTTAAATGGTGCAGACTAAACATGTGAAGGAAGAAAGAAAGAAAAAGACAGGATATGGTATCAGCAATCTTCAATTTAGGCATAGTTTATATTTTGTATTAAGGTCTAATTCTAAGTTCATGGTAATTCTAAGCTTATGGTATACTTTCTGTTTTAGTTGGCATTCTCACCACTGTGATCCAGAATGCCTGAAGACCACAACTTATAGGAAGGTAGATTTATGTGCTCACAGTTCTAGAGATTTCAGTCCATGTTAGACTGACTTCCAAGCAGGAGCTGGGCCTATAGGAGCAGAGAGAAGTAGGGAGCTTGTTATCAGCACCAGGGACCCTTCCCCAGGAACCAAATCCCACCTCTAACACAGCTGCCGTGGCTACCGCGTGAGGTGTGGGGGACATTTTAAATCCATACTATAACCCTTTCCTCCAGATGCTATGTGGTAGATAGGTTTCAGCCCCATAAACCCTATTTAATTTATCATGTGAAATATTCCTGCTGTTGTATTGCAGCATAGAAGGGTTTATAGCCCCGAACCCTCCTGTGAGAAGTAGGGGAAGAAAAATATTGGGATTCCTAATGGGATAAAGCAGATAGAACTCCAATCCCCTCTTGCCTTGCCTTTCACTGCTGAATGGTACCAGGGAAGAGAATTGAGGCCTAGAGACAAGGTAAGACCGAGGTATATTACTCTAGACTTTGCTGTTAACCATTCACTACACTGAGGTGAGAAATGAGGACTGTAGCTAGCAATGAAAAGAGAGTTCCAGAATGGTGATGTCTGTAGCTAGAATGGACAAGGAATGGTAAAGGGAAGGGAAAATCCCAGCAATTATAGGAAGTAAAAAGAAATCTTTTTGTGTCCTATATGGGTCACCTGGCAAATGCTCCAGGTAATGGGTTTTCAGAATGCAAAAGATGTATACTACCTGTACTTCTCAGATGAGTCCTAAGAACTTTCATTATGGTGAAGGAAGGGACAAACTAGTTTTAGAAGGTGCTCCCTTCGTTTTTTTTGTTATTTACTTATTTTTGTTTTTTTCAAATCCAGTGGGCTGTAGCCATATTTCTAGCATGATCTTGTGTGTGTGCATGTAGTATTAATTTGATAAAATTTTGAGGCAGTGTACTAAAAAGTGAAAGAAACATGAGCTTCATTGTCCACTGATGACCCTGAAATTTGGAGAAAGACACTAGAATTTTTTTTATCAGATCCTCCCTTAGAAAGCCCTTCTAAAGTAATTCTTTAGAAACTCATGATTCTCAGAGTTTGTATTCACTATATATAATTTGTACTCCATGAATGGTGCTTCTGGTTTTCCATAATATTCCCCTTTTACTCATTTATTCTTGGCATTTATTGTAGCTATAAAAATCTGTTCATCTTGACCTTCTTGTTTTGATTTATAGTTTTTAAGTTGTGTGTTTTCTCTGTCACTCTTGTGTATTTTCTTTTGAGGCCATGTTGTATAAGAATAATTAATCTTTGCAATTAAAAAAGTTGCTTCTCTTAGTATTTTCCCTCACTTGAAGAATTTGAGGAAAGGATCAGTAGATATTAAAGCTCTGGCCAAAGTCACCTTTTGCCAAGCACATACAGAAATTACATTTTATCAAAAAACCAAATATATACTAATTGATATGTTTTTTCTTTCATAAAGCATATACAAAGAAGCAATAAATTATTCTTGAGGAAAATATAATTTTCCCTGTTTTTTAATCTGTGGTGTACATTGAAGTATGACCTGGATTTGAATCTCCACTCTCTACTACTACTGTTCTGGTAACCTTGAATAAATGTATGTTTCTTTGTGTCTATTTCTTCATCTTTAAGTGAGACTACTAATTCCTAACTCATAGTGTTATTTGGAAAATAAATGAGATTATATAAGGTAGGGTTTTTCTTGTTTTGTTTTGTGGTGCTGAGGATTAAACCCAGGGGCATTCTACTTCTGAGCTATACCCCCAAACCTATTTTATTTATCTATTTTATTTGGAAACAGGATCTCCCTAAGTTGCTGAGGCTATCTTCAAGCCTGCAATCCTCCTGTCTCAGCCTCCCAAGTACTGAAATTACAGACACATGTGAGGTAGTTTTTAAACACTGTTCTCTGGTACCCTGGAGCTGTGTAAAGACAGTTCATGAATCATTTCTTTCTATTTTGTTTAGAGTTCTGGAGAAAATTTGATTTGGGGAAAAAAGGTCCTATGGTTCTCTGTTTAAAAATGTTTGAAAGCCATAGCTATAAGTAAGGTGACTTATATGGAATAGGTGCTAAGCAGATTCTCTTATGCAGGTTAGAAAATCTATACTTCACTCCTTTTCCTCTTAGATGGTATTCCCTTAAAATCAGTATACAGAAATGCAGAGTTACTTTTAACAGCCTTATTGAGATATAGTTCACATGCCATAGAATTTACCTATTTAAAGTATGTAAGTCAGCAGGTTTTAGTATACTAAGAATTTTTGCAACTAGAGTCACAACCTACTGTTAGAACATTTTTGTCACCTCAAAAACAAAACAAACCCTGCCCATATTACTAGTCAAACTAAGTTGCTTTGGGACTCCATTTATATTGTTACATAAAGTGAAGTATAAGTAGAAGGAGAAGGTGAATCAAATATGTGTACCTACATAAATCAGTGAACTGTTTTTTCAATCATCAGTGTAATTATAACCCTTAGATTCTATTGTGGCATTTAGCATACTTAACTTCACATATTAAATCACTGACAACTAGATTCTTTATATTTGTCACTCTTAGTCCTTCATCTACTTTCATGACTTTTAAATATGACTACTTGGTTGTGTATGTCCTGCTCTTAGCTTCAAAATTCAATAAATTCAAATACAGGTGCTATGTTAGATTCCTAGGGTTAAACAGTTAAGTAGACATGCTCTAAGGAGTTTACAGTTTTAGGAAGATGACATAGGAACAAAGGATGGTGATATAATGTGATCCTTGTTATTATGGAGAGCTGTGCAAAGTGCTGCTGGTATACAGAGAAGGGAGTAGTGAGTTCTTGCTAAGGAGATTGAGGGAGAGACAGAAAAGGGAGAGTGCAGACAAGGTGGACCTTGAAGAATGAGGAGAATTCACTGGGTAGATGATAGAGGAGGAATATATTCTTTAAAAAACTAAGGGAATAACCTGAGGCTAAGATTAGAGGTATACACAATATTTAATGAAAAACTAGTGAGTTATTTGATGTACCGGAGGGACTGAACCTAGTGAATAATGCTAAAACAGAAAAAGTTGGCTGGGGCAGATTGGGAAGGGCCTAAAAGTCAGTTTCACACTGTATTTTATTGCCTTCCTCCTTCCCTTTCTGGCCTCACTCTACAAATAATAGCTTTTCCTAATCTAATATTCACATTAGCATATTTCCTAATGCCATCTTTATTCCCTGGGAATTTTCTCCAACTTCTCTCACTATTGTGCTTCCTATATCCTTTCTCCTGATAATTATTAAATATCCATCTTTTCTTTTCCATTCTCACAGCCACTACCATGGTCTTTCCCATAGGATCTTTTTTCTATTTCTTTTGTCCACCTTTAATATTATTTCTAGGACTTTGTCACTCCCAGAATTTTACCTTTTATCTATGGTAGTTTTCAAAGTAGCATTATACAGTAGCTAAAGTAGTTCCTATATTAGGGAGTCTGAAGAAGATGAAGGGCAAGAGATTTTATAAGGAAAAAAGTTTTCCTTATTATACTCTTATCAGGAGCTCACTGGTAAGGTAATTCTTACTGTAATAGTTTGTATCATTTAGTGAAAGAAAGAGGCAGAAGAATATATTACCTTTTGTGTTAGAAAGGCAATGGATATTAGAATATAGGTTCTATTTGCTTATATTTTCAGAAATAAAGTGAAAAGCTATAGGCAAAATAATCACAACAAATACCTATAGGAGCAGATAGGAATAGGGTGGAAGAAGACTGGCAAGAAAATGGCCTTCTCAGTGTATACTTTCCTATGTTGTTATTATTTTTGAACTATCTGAATAGTTCATCTCTTTAAAATTCTGGCCTTGTTTACCACTGCTGGGGTATGGGATTGGGAGGACTCTGATTTGCCCATCTATTTAATCCACTTCTTAGTTTTCTATTCAGATGTCTCAACTCTGTTGTACCTTGATATGATCTGTCTTACTGAAGTGAACAGTATCTGTGTCCCCAGTCACTTTCTAAACTCAGCTCAAAATTCATCACTTCCTCCTCCACAACTGCTTAACTATTTCATTATATCATCTTAGCATAATGTATAGATGTTCAATATTTATATATTGGTTCTTCATTGGTATTGCTAAGTATCCGAATTTATTCCATGGATGGTTTCTATTCCCACTTCACTTTGTTTTTTGTTATGCTTTTATTGGTGCATTATAGTTTCATATCATGATGTAGTTCATAGTGATAGTGACATACATGCACACAGCACTGGTGGGCTTTCCCTTGGCTCCCTCCCTACTCCCTTTCTTCCCCATACAGGGTATTGATATTGACATTGGTATTCTCACATATGTGCATAATGTTGATGGAAATAATTCTTTCATTGATCCTCTCCCCACCCCACCCCTTCCCCTAGACCACCTCCCTGGCTCCAGTGAAATTTCTCCTCCATTATCTGAAGTCCCTCTGGTATCCCGATTACTCCCTAGCTTCCACATATGAGAGGAAACATATGTCCTTTCACTTTCTGTGACTGGCTAATCTCACTTAGCATAATGTTCTCCAAGTTCCTCCATTTTCCTGCAAATGATATAATTTGGTTCTTGTTTATTGCTGAATAGAATTCCATTGTGTGTATATCCCATAATTTTGTAATCCGTTCACTACTCCCACTTTGTTAACATCTTCATGTTACAAACATGTTCTTTTCTCTTTTGTATTGTCTGGAGCATAATTTAATAGATATCCGATAATGATAATTTTATTTACTCTAGAGAGTCCTAAAATTTTAAAATAGAAAAGATGTCATTTGGAAAAAATTATTACTACTTTTTTATTATTCAAAACCTCAACATATTAAATAGAATTAATGAAGCCAGGCACTGTGGTACACACCTGTAATCTCAGTTCTTAGAAGGCTGAGACAGGAGGATCACAGGTTCAAGGCCAGCCTGGGCAACTTAATAAGACCCTGTCTCAAAATAATAAATAAAATAAGGCTGGGAGTGTAACTCAGAGATAGAACTCTCCTGGGTATCCCCAGTACTACCAAAAATAAAAAAAATTAATGAGGGAAAACAGTTTTATTTTAGAAAACATTCAAAATAATTTAAGTAGGGTAACTTTCCAGTTAAAATAGAAAAATGACATGCACATTAAAAAAGTAAACATAGCATGACCACATGATATTAATTTGCATGAAGTATAGCTTGACTTGTGTTCTAGTCACTAATTAATACAATTGGTATGGTTTTTATTTTACTAATATCTGTAGAGCATATATAGTTAATTCTGATCTGTTCAAATACAGTAAACAAAATAGTTAATTAGTTTGGGTTTTTATATTAAGTGTGTGATTAAAAGTAAGAAACTTTAAATTCTACCAGGAAATGAACATTTGTTTTTAAATTGTTTATTGAAAATAGAAACTTGAAAACTAGAGACTTTTAGTATATTTTTATTACTTAATGTATTCTCATCTAATATTTACTTTAAAACAGGCAAGAAAGCTGGATGTATATTTTGAATATGAAGAAAAAATAATGAGCAAAACTACCCTGGATAAATCTCTTCTAGATATAATATCAGACCCTGATGGTATGTACCATAAATTTGAGGTTAAATTTTACATCTGATGAATCCAGCATTTTAACTTTGAGCAACATTTAAGTAGAATTACTATTTTTCTGGCAGTCAGTGCAAGTCAATAACAAGGTAATTCAATGAGCTGTTTTCTGTTAAATGTTTCAACATAGCAGTTCCTAAAGTGGAAGCATGCTTTGCATTTTATTACATGGAACTTTTCTTTGGTAGTATTTTAAATCAATTTTTTATATTTTCTTGTTAAAGTAACCATGCCCAGCCAGATCATATTAAAATAAGATATAACTATTTGTAATTAGAAAATGTAGTCTAATTTTAACTATTAATTATAATGACCATGGGATCTGTATAGGGGTTTTGCCTCTAAAATTTTCAAACTTTAGAGACTTTACAGTCATTTCAGAATAGTTTTGAATCAAAATTTTAGTGTTTTCCAAAATGAATGAAAAGTCCATTTTGCATACATAAAGTATTCAAGCTGAATAGTGTTGGTTTTTTGAGTTCTATTTTTAAACTTTATTCCAAATTTTTAAAAAATTAAAAAAATCCAAACCATTTTGTAATTAAAGATTCCATTCATTAAAACTTCTGAGGAACCATAAGTATTGCTCACACTTTTACAAAGCTAGATTTATGGTGAAAGCGTAACATTTTGAAGGTGTATGCATTTTGCAATGGAAGAAATGCAAAAGATTGTGTGTATGTAAGTCCACCACTTCCAATGTATTCCTTATTGATAATAAGTTTTGAGTAAAGTCTGAATAATCAATGTGTTGATAAGGCAATCAGGGCCTTTCTTTTTCCTTTCCCCTTCATTTCTCAAACAGCTTCTTCCTAAAGACATTAGGTGGGACAGAACAGAGTAGGCCTTCATGCATGGTGCTGTGTGATGCCACTTTTAGCCCAGAACAAGATGTTGGAACCTGAGCAGGATAACAAGAACAACTACATGTGGGATGGAGGGCATTGGTGATCTAGTATGAGGTGTCGAAGTCCAAGAGAGGCGAGCTGAGTGTCCACATGTGGAAGTAATCTAGTAAGAGATGCCAGAGCCCTATAAGGAGGGTGACCCCACACAGAAGCAACCCTTTCTGGGCCTAAGTAGGGTGAGCAGTATGTCACCCTACTTACTATGGGTGGGCTCGCTGGAGGGAATCCAAGCCCAAGGGAAGTAAGAAGGGTGTCCATGCAGGCAATGGGATGATAGCAGCCTATAGAGATTGTTATATACAGGAGACTACTTAAATAAGTAAATATATCAGTTAATATAAAGGGAATCAGATTTCCTATCATCAGAGAAAGAAGTTATAAATATAGAAAGAGTTAAAAACTAGAATGAACACTATAGTGTTAGATTAGAATTCAGGGTATTGGTGTGAACTTAGTGTTCTCACTATTTATTTGTCAAATCTGGAAATAAATAGAAGTTCATTATAAGCACACTCATACATACATACATGTATTCCCTAGCTGAAAGAGCCTGGGAGCAGCAACACCCCACTATTAAAGATTTTGCCTTATAAATACCATTTTCCACTAGGACTCCTTGAAGAAGTGGCTGATTCCAGGGCCAAGGTAGGGAGTGAAAACACCAAATGAGAGCCGGGCATGGTGGCACAACCTTGTAATCCCAGTACTTTGGGAGGCGGAGATTGGAGGATCCAGATTCGCGGCCAGCCTCAGCTCTCTCGCTCTCTCTTTCCCTGTCTCTCTCTCTCCCTGTCTCTCTCTCTCTCTTTCTCTCTCTCTCTCTCTCTCTCCTTAGTGAGGCCCTCCGCAACTTCGTGAGACCCGGTTTCAAAATAAAGTATAAAAAATAGGGCCGGGGACGTAGCGCGGAGGTAGAACGCCCCTGCGTTCAATCCCCAGTACTGCAAAAAAAAAAAAAACCACCAAATGAGTCTGGAACATTTTGTTATGTCAGAAAGCAAGAAAAGTACTCAAAAAATGATGGAACATGTCAAAAGGACCCAGAAGTCAGCATGAAGAGGCTCCAAATCATGACAGTTTGAACATCAAAATAATAACAGAATGAAATAGAAAGCCATGTGTCCATATAAACAAAATAAATGAATACATTGAAATTTTACAGAATATTTACATGGTTTCAAAGTAATTTCCTACAAAATACTTACTAATTACAAAGGGAGAGACAGTAACTTTACAATGGGAAAGCCTGGTAAATATCTTATTAGGTAATAACAGCATCAGCAATGAGATATACTGAAATCATGCACCACCCCAGCATGATTCAGTGCAAAGTGTATAGCATCCTTCTGTGATATTCTTGCAAAAGTGTATAATGTGAATCTTCATGAGGAAATACCAAATAAGACTTGATTGTATCAAGGCCAGGCAAGTCGAGGAAAGCTGAGGGAACTATTTCATACAGAAGAAGACTAAAGAGGCATGACATCTGTATGTAACACATGATCCTAAGTTGATCCTTTTGCCATTAAAGATATTATAGAGACAATTAGTTAAATTTGAAGTGGGATCTGAGGGTTAAATAATTTATATGTGTGTGTGTGTGTGTGTGTGTGTGTTATGTATATATATAGAAAATGCTATTCTAGATGCTTAAGTTATTAAACATAACAGTTGGGGCGTAAGGCTTCTGAAACTCTGAGAGTAATCTTCCTCTTCTATCTTAGTAGCCATGATTCCAAGAAGGTGGGGCAAACCCCATTTCTCTTTTACATTCCTTGTCCTCTAGCTTCTTGATCACAGCTACAGCCATAGTTGCAGGAAGTACACAATGGAGCATGGAAACTAAAGCCAAAGTTTTCTGGCTGCAGCACAAAAAATGGAAGGCCAAGGGAACGGGAAAGGTCCTGGGAGATTGCAGGGGAAGAAGCTCAGGAAAGCAACCCTATGAAGTTGTTCATGAATTCCTGGGCTCACCCCTACATTACACATGCCTGAATCTGATCCTTAACAGCATTCCAAAGACTGAGAGGTGAAGGACTAGACAGACTACTGCCCACTTCCCAGACTGTCCACTGGGTGATGGTCAGATCCCAGTAGCACACAAAAGATATTGAAAATAGAATTGAAGACTGAAGTGCAACCTACACAAGGTTGGTAGGCACATTATTCTGTACCAAATCAGGATAGTTACCTACAAAAACAATATCAGCATTTTCCTCGGTGGTATGCAGAACCCTGAGTCTCATGGCCTAATACTCAAAATGTCCTGGATGTAATACTTATTTGTAAACATGAGAACTTGGGAGAACCTGTCATTGATCTTTATTTTACCATTTTTTATCATATTCAGGGAGTAAGGCCAAGTTGAGAAGTTTCTAGATTCAAATCATATGAAAAATCAGTATTATGTTTTGAAAAATATCTCCTGATTTTTTGTTTGTTTTGTTTGCAGTACTGGGGATTGAACCCAGGGGTGCTCTACCACTAAGCTACGTCCTCAGTCCTTTTATTTTGAGACAGGGTCTTACTAAGTTGCCCAGGCTGGCCTTGAACTTGTGATCCTCCTGCCTCAGCCTTCCAAGTAGATGGAATTAGAGGCATTCACCACCATGCTCAGCTTCTAGTTTTTATTCTGTAATTAAATATGTATTAACAGTTCTGTATTCTTACATCTTAAGACATACTTTGGTGTGAAAGTGAATAGTTATTGAGAACAGTGCCTTCTCACATTTCCACCAAATTACACCCTGGAGAAGAGAGGAGAATAAACCGGGCATGGTGGCGCACGCTTGTAATCCCAGTACTTGGGTGGCAGAGACCGGAGGATCCAGGTTCATGGCCAGCCTCAGCTACTTAGTGAGGCCCTCCGCAACTTCGTGAGACCTGGTTTCAAAATAAAGTATAAAAAAATAGGGCCCGGGGTGTAGCTCGGAGGTAGAACACCCCTGGGTTCCATCCCCAGTACCGCAAAAAAAAAAAAAAAAGAGAGAGAATAGATTGGTTTCTCTGGACTGTATGAGCTTTGAGTTATAGGAATAGTAGCTCAAAGCACCACTACAGCAAGAAATTTCTTTGAAATTTTATCTTATGTTTTGTCTTAAAATGTGAGGCAAGGCCAGGCGTGGTGGCGCACGCTTGGAATCCCAGTACTTTGGGAGGCAGAGACCGGAGGATCCAGGTTCGCGGCCAGCCTCAGCTCTCTCGCTCTCTCTTTCCCTCTCTCTCTCTCTCTCTCTATCTCTCTCTCTCTCCCTCTCTCTCTCCCCTTAGCGAGGCCCTCCGCAACTTCGTGAGACCCGGTTTCAAAATAAAGTATAAAAAATAGGGCCGGGGGCGTAGTGCGGAGGTAGAACACCCCTGCGTTCAGTCCCCGGTACCGCAAAAAAAAAAAAAAATGTGAGGCAAATATATTCTACTGCATAATATATGTGTTTACTTTAATGTAAAAGTGTGATTTCCCAAACCTTATAATAATATAATATTCTTTGGAAAGAGAGGACATGCATGTTTAGGGTCTCCAGTTTGGGAAATTGGACTTTAGGCTCATGTTTAGCTTGATGTTTATTTAGCCAATAGATTTCATAACCCAGTACCTTGGGTGACCATACAATGGTTTCCCAGGACAGTCCCATTTTTATATCAGTTGTCATTATATAATTGTTACCAGCATCTGCTTGCCATCTCCAAAGTATCCTGTTTTAGAATATGATTGCACTTTCTATATCCTTTATTTTCTTTTTAAGTTTTTATCTAAACATTATAGTTTGTAAGATGAAATGGAGATGTTTCCATAATCCCACATTTAATCTATTTCTATATCTGCATTTTACATGGTTTAATCATAGCACTTACTACCTTAACTCAGTTGAATCAAGAACCGTATTTTGTTTTCTCACATTTATATATGCCTTGAATTTTAATGTCCTTGTAAATGTTGACTGTAATATATATAACCACAGTTTTGAACTTTTTTCAATGTTTTCCCTTATGTAGCAGGAACTCCAGAAGACAAAATGAGGCTGTTTCTTATCTATTACATAAGTGCACAGCAAGTACCTTCTGAGGTATGTCCTCTGTAGAGTACTGGGAGGAAGGGGGAATGCTTATTTGCAGAGGTGCTACAGTTTGAATTTCAAAAATAGAAGTAAAAAATCACTATGGCTAGATAACTACTTCATTCCTTTCTTTAAAAGAAAAACAATTTGTTAAGGCTGATTCTATTTACTGCTGAGTTTTATAGCAATATTTATTGTCACCAGGGGAAACCACCCACTCAGGAAATGTCTGACCACTATTAAATTGTTGAAATATGAACTGAATCCAAGTAGCCAAAATTTTTATTTCTGGAAAATAACTGTTCTGAACTAAGTTAACCAGGTTTGATAGGATTTTTGAAAGGTTGGTCTTATCATTTTAAGATTTTTTTAAAACCAATGTCCCATATAGATAATATCCTATATTGGCTGTTCTGTGGAGAGTAATGATTTTGGTGTTAAACTTTTTACTGAGTTAGACCATCGTCTCTTTCTTAGGTTAACTCAGAGAGCTTTACTAGCTGAGCAAGTGTATGTAGCACCCTCCAAGATGCCAGCTGGAGCAGCAGGGCTGTTGTAAACTCCTTTCTTTTGCTGGGAGCAATTTTTTTTTTATGTCAGGTAAATTGTCAGGTTTCTGTCAGTCAAAAATCTTTGCCATGTTAAAGCAGCAAACTAAACCCAATATTTACTTTAGACCATTCTGCTTTGCTGTAAGAATGCATGTATCTCTTGACTTGTATTTTAATTCAATAAGAAAGTATGGTTTTCTTTTTAGAAATCTGTTTCATCAATGGGGAGTCAGGGTTTCTCTAGATCTTAGGGAATTCCAATAGCCTATTTAAGTTTTCTTAAGAATATATGATTTTGCCCGGCGTGATGGCGCATGCTTGTAATCCCAGTACTTGGGACGCTGAGACCCAAGGATCTGGGTTCGCAGCCAGCCTCAGCTACTTAGTGAAGCCCTCCGCAACTTAGCGAGACCCGGTTTCAAAATAAAGAATAAAAAATAGGGCTGGGGGTGTAGCTCAGAGGTAAAATGCCCCTGGGTTCAATCCCCAATACCAAAAAAATATTTTTTTTCTTTTTTTTTTTTTGCCAGACATGGTGACACATGCCTATAATCCCAGCTACTCAGGGAGGTGAGGCAGGAGAATGGCAAGTTTGAGGCCAGCCTTGGCACCTTAGCAAGACCCTGTCTCAAAATAAAATATAAAAAGGCCGAGAGGTATAGCTCAGCAGTAGAGCACCCCTGGGTTCAATCGCCAGTACCACCACCCCAAAAAAAAGTTATTTTAAAACAATATTCCCTTAATTTGACTATATTATCATATTTTTTATTTTTAGTAAGAATTACATCTTCATAAATTTGAGTGATCATTAAGAGGCTTGAAGCAAATTATGACTACTAATATCTGATTAATAGCCTATAAAATGCAAAAGAGTAAAAATCCCTGATTGATGGAGAGCTTAAACGTTTCTCCCCTGTGACATTTTTATAGTGGAGTCAACTATGATAGTAGGCTCCTTTAACTTACACAAATTCAACTGGATTTACTAATCAAGAATTAAAGAGTAAGGAAGACGCCTGTAATCCCAGTATTTGGGAGGCTGAGACAGGAGGATCTAGGTTTCAGGACAGCCTCAGCAAGTAGTGAGACTCATCAACCTAACGAGATCCTGTTTCCAAATAAATAAAATTGGGCTGGGGGTATAGCTTGGAGGTAGAATGCCCCTGGGTTCAATCCCCAGTGCCACAGGAAAAAAAAGAAAGAAAGAAAAAACAATTTTAAAAGTGTAGGACATTCAATCCCCAAACTAGGGGAGAAAAAAAGTATAGGGCAGCTGTTGTTGAGTTCATGTGTCTGGACCTCCTGGGTGATGTGCAAGGGAAACCTGAGTCTGCAAGTCCCCGTGGTCATGTTGTTCCCCTGTTATTTCTGGTTTTGAAATATTCTTGGTCGCTGGACGTGGTGGCGCACACCTGTAATCCCAGTACTACGGAGACTGAGACAGGAGGATCACAGGTTCGAGAACAGCCTCAGCAAGTAGTGAGACTCTCATCAACCTAGCGAGACCCTGTTTCCAAATAAGAAATAAACTCGGGGTGGGGGTGTGACTCAAAGGTAGAATGCCTCTGGATTCAATCCCCACTACCACAAAAAAAAAAAGAAATATTCTTGGTCAAGCCAAATCATTCATTTAGTGCTTTTCCCAAAAAAAGTGCAGACTATTTTAGCAGTAGAGAAAAAAATGACTGTTGGACTTACTGGGGGATGACAAAATACTATATAGGCAACTTGGGAATGTGTTAACAGTAATTTTCATTATATGTGATTTTTGTCTCAGATTGTCATTTAAGATGTAACTCCATTCTAGTGTGTATGATTTAAATTCGTGCCTTTGGTCTAACTTTTTGATAAATCAAGTAACAACAATCATTCATGAAAGCCTAACCTTTTCTCATTTAGCTCTTTTTTATTTTCAGGCTGATTTGGAGCAATATAAAAAAGCCTTAACAGATGCAGGATGCAACCTTAATCCTTTACAGTATATCAAACAGTGGAAGTAAGTCTTATTTTCTTTAATTTCTGTCACTTAAGGTAAGGGTACATTTGAGGCTTCATTTCCAAGAAAATGGGAATGCTAATAAGGAAATTGAACAGTGCTGTGGTGGATTTTTATGTCCAGTGACATAAATGTTTCCTTATCTGGCCCACTCTATGCACATCTTAAAATTACTAAAAACAGTGATGATACTTTTCTTTCCTAGACAAGCTTTATATTTCTTCACTGATGAAAAAGTCAAAGACTGAAATGTTTTAGATGAATGCCTCAAAGTCATTAAGAGGAAATTTTAATTTTACTAGTAACTGGAGGAATGAAGATTAACATAATGTATAAACGTACAGAATATTATGCCAAGGAAACAGAAAGACTCATTTGTACTCTGCTATTAGGAATTAAATTGTCACAATTTTTCTGGGTGGCATAAAATTTTTTTTTTTTTTGCGGTACCAGGGATTGAACACAGGGGCATTCTACCTCCGCGCTACGCCCCCGGCCCTATTTTTTATACTTTATTTTGAAACCGTGTCTCACGAAGTTGCGGAGGCCTCACTAAGGAGAGAGAGGGAGAGAGAGAGAGGGAGAGAGAGAGAGAGCGCTGAGGCTGGCCGCGAACCCGGATCCTCCGGTCTCCACCTCCCAAAGTACTGGGATTACAAGCGTGCGCCACCACGCCCAGCTATAAAATTGTTTTAAAAAATAGATTTGACCTAGTACTTCTACTCTTAATGATTTATCCTGAAGAAGTCATTGGAGTAGTAAAATCTGAGAAGCAAGTGTAATGTTGAAATTTTGAAAATCAACTTAAGTGTCCAGCAGGAAGATTGGTAAACAAACTGTGGCATTTCTGTAAGATCAAATATAATTGAATCATTAAAAAATCATGTTAAGCCGGGCGTGGTGCGCACATTTGTAATCCCAGTACTTGGGAGGCTAAGACAGGATAGCTAAAGACTGTATAGCTAAACCTGCTATACAGCAGGTTTGTGGCCAGCCACAGCTACATAGTGAGGCCCTTGCAACTTAGTGAGACCTTGTTTCAAAATAAAGAATAAAAAATAGGGCTGGGGGTGTAGTTTGGAGGTAGAATGCCTCTGGGTTCAGTCCCCAGTACCACAAAAAAAAAAAATGTTAAAGAAGACTTAAGGAAACATTCATATTATTTTTGTAAGGAGGAAAACTTGCTTACAACACTGTGTGTTGATTTATTTGATAAATACTGTTGACCCTCCATGTCCATGGATTCCACATTTACAGATTGAAAACATTCAAGGAAAAAAAAAATGCTGAACATATGTAGACCTTTTTCCTTGTCAGTATTCCCTAAACATAACAGTTGTTTACATAGAATTTATATCTTACTAAGTATTATGACTTGAGCATCCACAGATTTTCTATCTTTGAGGATCCTGTGAACGCTGAAGGACAACTGTGTTTTCTAATAGTGAGCATGATAAGCGAGGCCCCACTATCACTGAATTTACATATATGCTGAGGGAACAGTTCATTGACAAATAAATGAACAGATTTAAGCCATGTCAAATGATATGAAGAAAATAAAATTTAAGATCTTAACTTATTGCAGGTGATAGCTAAATTTGTTTCGGAGACCGGGGAAAATCTTTGAGTAGATAGCATTTGAGCCAAATCTTAGGTGTCATTTTTTACAGTGTGATCCCTATTTATCCATCCATCTGTATATAGGTGTGTGTATATATATACACTTGTATATATTTAATTATATGAAATGACATATACCTGAATATAAATACTGGGTAAGTCCAAATGGTATGTTTTTCCCTTTTTACTGCTTTTCTTTACTTTCCAGATTTTCTATAACAAATAATTACCTTTAAAATAATTTCTAAGTCAGTTTTTAAGACTACAAGTTGTAACTATGCTTTCTGATCTGAACTGTCAAAAAATATAACAAACCAGGCGTGGTGGCGCACGTTTGTAATCCTAGTGCTTGGGAGGCTAAGACAGGAAGATTGCAGGTTTGAGGACAGCCTCAGCAAGTGGTGAAACTCTCATCAACCTAGCAAGACCCCGTTTCCAATTAAAAATAAATAAAATAGGGCTGGAGGTGTAGCTTGGAGGTAGAATGCCCCTGGGTTCAATCCCCAGTGCCACAAAAAAAATGCATAACAAAAGAAATACACCAAATTGTTAACAATGGTTATGTTGTCTGAGTGGTGACTCTGAGAGTTTTTTATTATTTATGCTTTTGTGTTTTTAATTTTCATGTAACTATTTAATTGTAATAAGCAAAAATGCACAAAAACCTTTGTTTAATAAGAAAAGGTATCTTTTCCAGTTTTTATAATATGTAGACTTACACATTTGGCAGTGTGACAATATATCATTTGTTCTTTTTTTTTGTGTGGTACTGGGGGTAGAACCCAGGGGCCTTCTACCTCTGAGCTACACTCTCAGCCTGATTTTATTCTTTTATTTTGAAACAGGGTTTCACTAAGTTGTGGAGGGCCTCACAAGTTGCTGAGGCTGTACATGAACCTGCGATCCTCCTGTCTCAGCTTGGCTCTTTTTATGTTATGATGTATGTGGGATTCCTTAATGAATACTTGGAGTTATCAGGGAAAATCAATCTTGGGCATTATTTTACATAGTTACAAAATATAGTCTCTAATATGTAACATTTATTCTTTCCAATTATAAAAGCCGTACTGGTTTATTGAAGAAAATTTTAGAGAATTCAGAAAGATACAAAGAGAAGAAAAATTAGCTTGTAGTCTCACTGTTCAGAGATTACAAGCAAATGTTAGTATATATCCTTTTATTTTGTATACATATTACATATATTTTTAAGTGAGAACTTATTATTATAAAGTTTTGCTTTCTAGTTTCCAATAACTGTTACCATGCCAGTTTGTCATTTTATTTAATAGTCTCCAGTAGTAGTATTTGCTATTTAAATAATATTCAGCCATACAAATGTACTGTTATTTAACTCCTCTTAATTGTTTAGATCCAGTTTCTAGTGAAAAAATAAACTTTTATTAAGGCAGAATTCCAACCCACTGCTGGGCTGTTTCAGCCTCCTTTTTGAACAAAACTGAAATTCTAGTATTGAGTTTGGGATTTCTTTGGCAGATTTTATGAAGTTTTTTTTTTTTTTTGTGGTACCGGGGATTGAATCCAGGGACGTTCTACCTCCACGCTACACCCCCCGCCGGCCCTATTTTTTATACTTTATTTTGAAGCCGGGTCTCACAAAGTTGCAGAGGGCCTCACTAAGTAGAGAGAGAGGGAGAGGGAGAGGGAGAGGGAAAGAGAGAGAGAGAGCGAGAGCTGAGGCTGGCCACGAACCTGGATCCTCCGGTCTCCGCCTCCCAAAGTACTGGGATTACAAGCGTGCGCCACCACGCCTGGCCAAATTTTATGAAGTTTGAGGTTGAGTATTTTTATTTCAACTACCACACTTTTAATAATTCATATTCTTTTTTACTCTCAAAATTTTCTTTGGTTCTCTCTTCCCTATTTTTTTCATTTGCAAAGCATTTGAAATAGAATCACGAAAAAATAGTGATTGACAGTAAATGTTTATAGTAT
Organism: Glis glis; assembly: GCA_004027185.1. Taxonomy (NCBI): domain Eukaryota; kingdom Metazoa; phylum Chordata; class Mammalia; order Rodentia; family Gliridae; genus Glis; species Glis glis. The sequence continues at coordinate 50,910 of PVJS01007318.1, forward strand.
GCTACTAACATGTTATAGAACAGTATTAAAAATGATGCTAATTTTGCTTTTTATATCAAAATTATATATATGTTATATATATATATGTTATATATGTTATATATGTTTATCTTCAAAGATTAGAAGAATATACACCAACGTCCTAATAGTTGGTTACCTAAAAGTGGTAGGGTTATTCTGGGAACATTCTGTGCTTTCTGGATTTTGTAGAGAACATGAAAATGTTCTCAGAGGAATTTTTTTTTTTTAATTTTATTTTCCTCCCCCTGCCCCGGGGAATATATTTTTTAAAACACATCTAAGTGCTATCTTTTTGCCCAGCCTTTAATAATCTTATCATTTAGTTAAAGAGTTTCTAGACAGAAAGAGTTGAAAATAAATGACTATATGCAATTAAATATTAAATTACATGGTACAGAAAGTAGCTAAAGGGGAAAATCATTGAATAGTAGGATTAAAAGAGTAATAATAAAGAAAGTGATGTTGAGCTGAATCTTAAAAAGAAATATGCATTTTGTGTTGCAGAAGATAGTGAGTTTTCACTCCCCAAAGGACAACATGAGCAAAGGCATGTATTTGGAACAAGAGAATATGGAATATAAAAAACAATAAAGACACTATAAACTTAATCATTACATGATCGTTCTCCTAAGTCAGCAAGTCTTTGCCTCAGGTTTTTGTTTTTTTTGGCGGTACCAGGGATGGAACCCAGGCGCATTCTACCTTCGAGCTACACCCCCAGCCCTATTTTTTATTCTTTATTTTGAAACAGGGTCTCACTAAGTTGCTGAGGGCCTCACTAAGTAGCTGAGGCTGGCCGCAGACCCGGATCCTCCGGTCTCAGCCTCCCAAGTACTGGGATTACAAGCGTGCGCCACCACGCCCGGCTTCTGCCTCATTTCTTGTCCTTAATGATCAGATAGAAAAATTGTGAAATTTGGGATGCATTTATGTTTTTTAAAGAATCTCAGTGTTTCAGTACTAATTGCATGTGGTCATATTAGTTGAAAAATAATTTTTCAGAAAATGTCTACAAAAGAGAAGATAGTCAATAGATGTTTTACTACCATGATACTGACTAGTAACTCTAATAGTCAACTTTTAAATATAACCTTCTTGTATCTTAGGGCTTTTGCCAAGATGGCCTCTGCTCCTGCCAGCTATGGCAGCACCACCACTAAACCAATGGGGTGAGTATTTTTAATAATGACTTTAGAATCTTGTACTCCAAACTTTAATTAGACTTCTATGCCTTAAAACCACAATGTCTGACACTTTGGCTACAGAATGTTTTTGTTATGATACATAATAACTGTTGACATGCCTTTGGCTTTCTTACATGGTTTCAATTTTTTTAATGTAAGGCTTTATCTTTTTAATGATATGAGCTATTGGCTTCAAATGCTTCTTTGTTCTTTTTGATTTTCAGAGAATAAATGAAGGTTAAAACTATTTTTATATCAACATTTATAGCATAGACTTGAGGTTAGGCATCCAAGACCTAGCCATAAGACAGATCCAGGCATAGTGCTAAATGATGGCTAGGAAGTCCCCAGGGCTGGGGATGACTTCTTACTCCAGAGAATCCTATAATTTGTGTGATTTTTAAAGATGGTGAACAAGGTGATTCTGACTTATCTTTTCAATACCTAACTTATATTTTGGAGCTAGAATAGAAGCCTAGAGAAAAATATGGTTCATTCTAGCCCTACATTGAGCTACTAGTTTTAATGAAACAGTTTCCAAAAACAAAAATACTCTGCTGATGGCAGTACCTTCTAAGTGCTGGGCAAAGTGAATACAGCTTCACACCACACTCTGCAGGTTAGCAGGCCCCTTCAGAGATGCCTGTATGTATTCCAACAAAGGCTACTTTCTCTTATTTATGTTAATGAAGGATTTTGTCCTGTCCATTTCTTTATTTCAGAGGGGAGTAAGGACAAGATAGGAAAGGGAAAATATGTTTGAAAAATAATTTCTACATATTCAACAAAATGGACTTGACTTTCCAGTTTCATGTCTTAAAATCTTATAAAATATTAAATAAACCCTATTAGATTTCTTATGGATTTTTTAGTGGGGGATTTTAATAAAATATGTTATGAGATAATCATGGATTATTTGAAGGCTATCCCTAGACTTCCAATATCATAATGTAAAATTATTCTTCTGTACCACAGATCATCGTTTGATCCCATGTGAGAGACTGTTTGAGTCACAAATACAAACCGAGTATGGAAAGTCATTTGTTGGGATTCTTTTTGTTGTTAAAAGTTCAGGCAACAGCCGGGCGTGGTGGTGCACGCTTGTAATCGCAGTACTTGGGAGCTGAGGCTGAGACGGGATGATCCTGGTTTGCGGCGAGCCTCAGCTACTTAGTGAGGCCCTCCGCAACTTAATGAGACCATTTCAAAATAAAGAATAAAAAATAGGGCTCGGGGTGTACCTCGGAGGTACAATGCCCCGGGGTTCCATCCCCAGTACCGCAAAAGAAAAGAAAAGAAAAAAAGAGTTCAGACAAGAAATACTCTTCAGATTGGAGTCAAAATTCACTAAGTGTATTATGCTTCACAACTTTATATAGAGAAGGGAGACAGTATACAATGCAAATTGGATCCAGCTGCTATGATGTAAAGAGTACAGTGACATCTGACCTACTTACATGTATATGTATTTTCAATGTGTGTGTGAGCTCCTAAAGCAAGTTGTCTGCATTATTATCTTTATTTTTATTGTATTTTACTTTGTTTTTATCATTAAGGCAATCAGAAAGGCAAAGAATTCTCAAATTATAATTTGCCTAAAAAATACATAAGACTAAGCAGTTAATGTTTATTGTGAGGGAAACTCTTTATATCTTTATTTTTTTATAATTATTGACTACTCACAGCATTTTATTGTTAAATAAAATTGCAGCAGTAATGTAAGCAAAAATTCTTAAGGCCTTTCTGTTTAGTGAAAACAAAGATGGTAGGTCCAGAGAGCATCAGCATGTGCAAGTATGTATCTGAACAAATTGGAGAAGCAGTTCGTACTTAGTTGGTCCTCCTTGTCTTTTGCCCCTACCTAGTCTCTTATCACGAGTCATGAATACAGGATCACAGTTTGTGATGGAAGGAGTGAAGAACCTGGTATTGAAACAGCAAGTAAGTGCACTTGTTAGAAAACATACTAGTAACGTTTACAGATAATGTTGACAGGTTGCTCTCAGTTACGGCAACTTCTGAATTTATTCAAGTAATAAATATTAGGAATGAAATAAAATCAAGAAGTCCTTTATTGGTATATGTAAGAATATAAGCATTCTAATTTTATGCTTTTTTTTAAAGATTTGTTCATATGGACTTTACTGACATTTTGATTTTTCTTTTCTGTCAGGTTTGTGAAAGTAACAAATGAAAAATGAACTGAATCATAAACTGCCACATAATATCATTTGTTTTAGCATATTTGCATACTGAAAATAAACTAATGAATTTAGTACATAAAGCCCTGTGTAAATTGGAATAAATAAAATATTTTAGATAGGATTTATATTTTGTGATACTGAAACTATGGCTTGAGTTTGTGTGGGGGGGGGCACTGGGGATGGAACCCAGCTGCCTTCTACTTGAGCTACACCCCCAGCCCTATTTTGTCTTTTTTTTTTTTCCGGTACCAGGAATTGAACACAGGGGCGTTCTACCTCCGTGCTACGCCCCCGGCCCTATTTTTTATACTTTATTTTGAAACTGGGTCTCACGAAGTTGCGGAGGGCCTCACTAAGGAGAGAGAGAGAGAGAGCTAAGGCTGGCCGCAAACCCGGATGCTCCGGTCTCCGCTTCTCAAAGTACTGGGATTACAAGCGTGCGCCACCACACCCGGCTTGTCTTTTATTTTGAAACAGGGTCTCACTAAGTTGCAGAGGGCCTAAGTCACTGAGTCTGGTCTCGAACCTGCGATCCTCCTATCTCAGCCTCCCAAGTACTGGGATTACAAGCATGCACCAGCACACCCACCTTTGAGTTCATATTTCTTTTTTTTTATTATTTTTTAGTTCTTAGTTTTACTATATAAGATGTTTTTAAATAATTTTGTGCTTCTGTGGTTTTTCTAGTATTATAATGCATAGATGTTCTGTTTTAGAGTTATTGTTAACATATTTGGTTTCTTTTCAAAAAGGACTTTTTACTATAGAAATTTTCAGATATACATTATTATATCAAATTCTCCTGAACCCTTTAGTACTCATCCTCCTCCTGTTCTTATTTCATCTACCCCCATTTGTTTGTTATTTTATTTATTTTTACTGGAACATTTCAAGGCAAGTTTGAGATACAGTATTTCACATATATACCTAATAATTTCACATATTAGCCTAAGTTTATAATGAGAAGGATTTTAGTGACCAATTTAAGAGGCAGCATTAATCAGTTATCCAGATCTGAATATTAAGTGTGCATTTACCTATTTTCAGAAAGTGAGTTCTTTCTCTGAACTTTCTTCACGCTTTTTTTTATCTTATATTCTCTTGTGGTATTTTATATCAACATTCTTTTTTTTTTCTTTTTGTGGTACTAGGGATTGAACCCAGGGGCACTCTACTTCCAAACTATAACCCTAGCCCTTTTTATTTTTTATTTTGAAACAGGGTCTCACTAAGTTGCTGAGGCTAGCTTTAAACCTGTGATCCTCCTGTCTCAGCCTCCCAAGTACTGGGATTAGAGACATGTGCCACCATGCCTGGCTATATATAAACATTCTTTATTTGTATTTTACTTTATCTTGAGCAATTCTTTGAGTGCAAGGAATTTTTCCCCATCTTTGGATTTTCCATACCACTTTGCATAAAGTAGGATTTTAGTTTGGAGATAGGTTCTTTATTCAGATTCTTTATTTGATTAAGTAACATTCTATTATTAAAACTATGTAGTAGTAATAAAGAATATTGAAAATCCTAATTTACTTTATTAAGTTAGAAGGCTAATTACTTTCCCTTCAAATAATTCCAGATTAAATGATTTCCTAAGTACTTGGGGAATACTTTTTAGGCTCATTATCTCTTTTAGGAATTATCAATTACCACCCATTTTATCTCTTCCCTAATAAGGTACTACTACTAAATGTTTAATCCACAGTGGTGCACAGTACTTTCCTAGTGATACCTGTAAGAGATGTCTAAATTGGTTAAATATTTTATTGTGCTAACACAAAAGTTTGTTTTATTTAGAGTTCATAAAATATAAAAATATATTATCCCTTATGACCTCAAATCCCTTTGCTTTTCTTTTTTTTTTTTTTGGTACCGGGGATTGAACGCAGGGGCATTCTACCTCTGCACTACGCCCCCGGCCCTATTTTTATACTTTATTTTAAAACCGGGTCTCACGAAGTTGCGTAGAGCCTCACTAAGGAGAGAGAGAGAGAGACAGAGAGAGCAAGAGAGCTGAGGCTGGCCGTGAACCCAGATCCTCCGGTCTCCGTCTCCCAAAGTACTGGGATTACAAGCGTGCGCCACCACGCCCGACCCTTTGTTTTTCTTTTTTTTTTTTTAACTTTTTATGTTCATTTATTGGTGCATTGTAAATTATAATTATAATTATACATTTTGATATATGTCAGGGTATGAACATCATACATGCACACATTGCACATTTAGCCCTCCCTC
>PVJS01007319.1:0-7500 GCA_004027185.1 Glis glis
TACACAGAATGAGTATATTTGAAAAAGGGATTTATCAGATGGGCTTACAGTTTGAAGCAATGTAGTCCCAGGTTCTGACTGCACATGGAGAGTCAGAGGAACCAGTAGCTGGTCGAACGGTCTAAGAGCTGGAGTCTTAGGATCGGAGCAACCACTAATTCAGTCCCAGTCCAGGACGTGAAGATCAGGAAGCTTTTCGGAGAAACGATGGTGAAGTTTCAGTTCCAAGAGCTGGAGGCTGAGAAGATCAAGAAGCTCTTCAGAGAAAGGCGAAGCCGTCGGCCGACGATCTCAGGCGAGAGCAGATGCGTTTTCCTCGGAAAGAGTCGCACGCACTCTACGCAGCTTCTCCCTCTTTATCTAAAGTCCGCACCTATCAGAATCCTGCTGCCTACATTCAGGGCAGGGTTTTCTGTTTAATCTGCTGTTACACACCCAAAATCACATAATCTTGGGTGTGTCATGATCAGGTCAAGTTGACAACCTAGATTAACTATCACAATGCCTCTTTAAAAGTTCCTTGTTTTTAAATGGAGGGGATTGCTTAAATTGTCATTTTAGTCCTATTTGTTTATTTTTCCTTTTGTTGTCTATGGAAATTTTCCTCTTATGCATTCTTCTAGGAGTTTCACAGTTTCAGACCTTACATTGAAGTCTTCAATTCATTTTGATGTAAGGTAAAGATGCAATTTCATTACTTTGCATGTGGATATCCAGTTGTTTCATTCATCAAAGAGATTATCCCTTCCAAAAAAAAAAAAGATTTCTACCCATTTGGCATTCTCAAGTCCCTCTTGAACTCCATAACCCAAATATGTACTCTTTCAATGCTGTCCCAAAGTTCCTATAAGCTTTCTTCATCACTCTTTATTTTTTTCTCCTTTGATTGTATATTTTCAAATAGTCTGTCTTTGAGCTCACTAATCCTTCTATTTGATCTATTCTGCTATCAATGCCTTCTATTGCATTTTTTTATTTCACTTGGTGTATTTTTTAATTCAAGGATTTCCATTTGATTTTTAAAAATTGCTTCTATCCCTCTGTAAAGTTTCTCTGACTATTGAATCATTTGTCTTCTTTTCTTTCCCCATAGGATTTTCTTATTTATTTTTCCTTTCATATATATTTTATTGGTGCATTATGAATATATTGTTTCTGTTTCCTTGAAGCTCATTGAATTTCCTTAAAACAGCTATTTTAAATTCTCTTTCTGAGAATTCACCCATATTGGTTTCTATCTGGTTGGTTTCTGGCACCTATTTTTGCCCTTAGATGAGGTCATACTTCCCTGGAAATTCTTGATTATTATTGGTGTATGACATCATTTATGCATTGAAAGATAAGGTATTAACTCCAGTCATCATAATCTGGATTTGTGCCTGTCATTCCTGAAATTCTAAGCAGGCTGTTTACTTTCTCTGGGCCTATAGTTGCTCCTGCTATTTTAGCACTAGATGATACACTAAGTCTAGGTTTGCTATGAATCTGCTGTAGGTGTATTGTTGCTTTTTCAACCCTACAGGGTACTCTAAGCCTAAGTTTGCCCCAAATCTCCAATTGGAATGTTGCTCAGCATGAATTGGGGGAGTACCTAAAAAGGTAGTCCCTCCCCACAAGTCCATCCCCTCTCACTGGGGCATCTCATCCATAGTTACCAGTATGTGGTCAGGAATTGTGTAGGGACAAGCCTCTCTCCTAATTCACTGGGAGGGACCAGCCTCAGGCTTTTATGCCATGTTTGTGGCCACCAATGCCTCAATACTGTGTTACAACCTCATCCCTCAGCCCACCAAAACCAACTTAGCTCTGGGTAGGACAAAAGTCTACATTGAGGTGAACTACTGGCCAAAGACTGCTTCAATCAGCCACAGGTGATGCTGGCCAGAATAGAAATCCAACAGACTGAGACATGTGTCTCTACCTGGCACCAGATCTGTTCTAGAGGCTCCATCTGTGGGTACTGGTCTGGAGATGGGGATCTGCCCAGTGCTAGAGTTCACCAGCTCAGCACTGAGTTCCAAGGCAGAATCCTATGACTACTACTGTGTTGTATCCCCAATGAATGAAGTCTTGCTCCATGCTATGTTGCACAAGGTTGCTGTAATATGTGAAAGCAGTTCCTTGGCCAACAAGGCTGATGCTAAGCTAGGTCACACCCGAACCTCATTGTAACAAGAATTTGCACCATCTCAGAGGTATTCCCAGACTTACACCACAGCTGGCAGTGATGGAGGCCAAAACACAAGTACATCTCACCAGGACATAGGTCTCTAGGCCTGGTTCTGGGACAGGTCAAGAGCTCTATTTGCAAGCATTGGCCTGGGGATAGCTCTGCTGCCCAGAGTTGAGGAAAGGGTGAAGGAGACAGTCCCTTGGCAGACAAGGCTGATGCTAAACTGGGTTGCATCTTAATCTCACAGCTACAGGGACCTATGAAGTTGGGGAGGGGTGAGTCCAAGCCTGGCAATTATGCAGAGTGGAACTTGAGTCTGTCCCACTGGGGAGTGGGTCTCCACCTGACACCGGGGCATATCCAGAGACTTCATCTGTGAGTTCTGGCCTGGGTATAGAAGCCTTTATTTTTCACTTGGTTTTGGGCCAGTGCTCAGTGTGGGCCTGGCATTGAGCTCCAAGGCAAAGTCCTGTGCTACCTTGTGAATCCTGCTACCTAGTGAGTGAAGTCTTGTTCCCACCCCTCTGCCCAAATGAAGTCTTGTTACACACAGTTCAGTGGCTCAGTCTGTGGGTGATGGCCTGAGGACAGGGGCCATGGGACTTTTCCTGGCAGTTGGTTTCACTGTAGTGGGCCTGGTATTGGGTTTCAAGTCTCAGGCCTGGACTTAATTCCTTCTCCCTCCTCCAAGCAGGAGGTATCCCTTCCCATGCTGGGGAATCAGTGATCTGGTCAGAACTCTTTCCTTCCTGCCTTCTTCTTCAAACATCTTTTCTTAATATTATTTTTTTCATAGTGCTGAGTATTGAATTCAGGAGTATTATACCTCTGAGCTATACCCCCAGCCCTATTTTATTTTTTGTTTAGAAGCAGGGTCTCACTAAGTTGCTGAGAGCCTCACTAAGTTGCTGAGACTGGCCTCTTACCTGCAATCCTCCTGTCTCAGCCTTCCAAGTACTGGGATTACAGGCATGCACCACCATGCCGCCTTGTTTTTACTTATTATTATACTAAGACCAGGCACTATGGTCTTTCATCTGACTTCCTTGGCTCTTGGAGAGGTATTGTGGTATATGAATAGCTGTTCAAATTGGTGTTTTCTGTGGGGAAACAATTGCAAGGGATCTTACTCAGCCACCATCTTGCTCAACCTCCTCAGCTTAAATGTCATGAGCTTTAGTCAGGTGTGGTGATGCACACTTGTAATACCATTACTTGGGAGGCTGAGATGGGGGATCGCAGGTTCCAAGCCAACCTCAGCAACTTAGCAAGGTTCTCAGAAACTTAGTGGGAGCTTGTTTCCAAATAAAAAATAAAATAGGGCTGGGGATGTAGCTCAGAGGCAGAATGTCCCTAGGTTCAACTCCCAGCACCACACACAAACACAAAAATGTCATGAGCTTTAGCTAAGATTAGATAGATGAAAGAAGATAGACTACATACACACATAGCATGTATAGATTCACAGAATTCAACAGCATGAAACACTTAACTATATACAAGGCAGTGTGCTAGGTGCTATGATATAGAGATAAACGTGGCCCCTGTCCTCTCAGATTTTCATTTAGTTTAGATTCCCCCAAAGATAATATATATAAATTCCCTGACACAGAATAAGTGCTCAATAATTATTAGTTCTCTTACCCCACTCTCCCTCTTCCACATTCTCATCCTTAATGCGAGATAAAAGAGCCCCATGAATTCCTTTTCTGTAAAATGTAAAGGAATTCACCTCAGGAGCCCTCTCGCCATTCTAATAATGCAGATCATTTAACATGTATGAAAGGTTTCACTCTGGAAGACAGTCAAAATGTTCAGAGTAAATAATTTGTAGCCTCATAATCCTGGCTTTAGACTAGCTACAGGAAATGCAAAGCAGGGCAAAGTTACCCGATGTAGGGACAGCAGGGCAAATTCCAGGAACTGCGTGTTCCCACACCGAGCCCTCTCCTGGTGTCCCCATCCATTGTCAGTGTTGGCAGCTCTGACCCCTGCATGCTTGACACACATGCACGCTCAGGAGGAGCTGGTGTGGAGGAATCCCAAAGCGCTTCCTGCGTTACTCATTCTTGCTTAGTGACAGGATTCTTTGCAGGTGAGCCATGAAGCTTGGCCACCCTCCCAAGACTCCTGCTCTAGATAAAAGGACCCGAACACTCACTCCGGTCACAAAAGTTCTTAGGAAGTCATGAATAGTTCACTTTACTCTGTGTGTGTGTGTGTGTGTGTGTGTGTGTGTGTGTGTGTGTCCAGGAGCCTTCTAACCTCTGAGCTACATCCCCCAGCCCTATTTTATTTTTTATTTTGTTTTTTGTTTTTTTTTTTTTTTTTGTGTGTGTGTGTGTGTGTGTGTGTGTGTCACTAGAGATTGAACCCAGGGGCATTCTACCTCCAGCTACACCCCCAGCCCTATTTTATTTTTATTTTTGGAACAGGGTCTCGCAGGTTAATGAGTCTATTTTCTGAGATTGTCCTCGAACCTGCAATCCTCCTGTCTCAGCCTTCTAAGTACTGGGATTACGAGAGTGTGCCACCACACCCAGCTTATTTTTTATTTGAAACAGGGTCTTACCAAGTTGCTGAGGGTCTCACTATTTACTGAGGCTGTCCTCGAACCTACAACCCTCCTGTCTCAGCCTCCCAAGCACTGGGATTACAGGCATGCGCCACCACACCCAGCCCATTTTACTTTTTAAAGAAAAAGGCAAATGGGCAGTTTGTAGTTGCTCAGAACCTAGCATAGTGCCTGACATGTATAAACAACCAGAGTATCCTATGTTGTTTGAATAATGAATGAACTGAAAGTGTCACTCAGGGAATTGCAACTTTTGTTTAGCCTTTAGTACTTAAAGATGTGTGTGTGTGTGTGTGTGTGTGTGTGTGTGTGTGTGTTTTACTGGGGATTGGACCCAGGGGTGTTCTACCTCTGAGCTAGCCTCACAGCGTATTTTATTTGTTAGTTTGAACCAGGGTCTCACTAAGTTACTGCACACTGACTTCAAACCTATGATCCTCCTGCCTCAGCCTCCAAGTACTGAGATTACAACTGTGTGCCACCATGCCCAACAAGATATTACTTCTTAAAATATTTTTAACCATTTTAAAAAATCTCATGGGGTACATTTAATTATTCATTGGAACAACTATTTTTATGTCCTCCGTACAGATGGGAAAATAGAGATGCAGAGAGATTAACTTGCCCAAGATTTCCCAACTAACAAATGGTGATGCTAAATCAAGCCCAGCCAGCCTTGCTCTAGAGTCAGTGCTCCTCACCACTGAGCCACACTGCCTTAAAAGAACAGTGGAAGAACAGTGTCCCCTCATACTGCATCCTACAAAGGCATACATAAATGTGTGGCTAGCCCTGGATGCTTTGCTAAATACACACCTACATCCTATGAAGGCAGCACACTCTGATACCCTGAACTTCTCTCCATCTAGTTAGGACCATAGAACGCAAAATACTCAGTCCCTTTCAACTGAATTAGGAAGAAAAAATTTGCAACTAAAACTGAGCAATAGTTTGCAAATACACACCTTTATGTGTCAATCCATATATAAAAGTTCATGACAGCTGATGCAGAGCCACTCAGAAGTCCCGGTCATTACTAATTCTTAAAGCTCCCAAACATATTAAAAAGCAGAGAGATGCACACACATGCTTACAAGACATCTAGGTTTTCTTAAATATTTATGTTAATACCTTAATGTTCTAATTTAATAAAACAAAATCAATTTGGTTTGGAAATTGTGATATTCAAAATATAATTAAATTATTTATAAAAATATTATTTTCAGCCGGGCATGGTGGTACATGCTTATTATAGTCCCAGTACTTGGGAGGCGGAGACAGGAGGATCACAGGTTCACAACCGGCCTCGGCAATGTAGTAGAGCTCTCACAACTTAGTGAGACCCTGCTTCAAAATAAAAAATAAAATAAGGCTGGAGATGTAGCTCAGAGGTAGACAGCCCCTGGGTTCAATCCCCAGTACCCTCCCCCAAAATTTTATATATACATATAATTTTAAATTATATATAATATCTGGGCGTGGTGGTGCACGCTTGTAATCCCAGTACTTTGGGAGGCGGAGACTGGAGGATCCGGGTTAGTGGCCAACCTCAGCGCGCATGCACGTGCGCAATCGATCAATTGATCGATCTCTCTCTCTCTCTCTCTCTCTGTCTCTCTCTCTCTCTCTCTACCTAGTGAGGCCCTCCGCAACTTTGTGAGACCCGGTTTCAAAAATAAAGCATTAAAAAATAGGGCCGGGGGTGTAGCGCGGAGGTAGAACGCCCCTGCGTTCAATCCCCGATCTGCCAAAAAATAAATAAATAAATAAATAAAAATAAAAATAAAATTATATATAATATATTATACATAGCATATATATATATATATATATATATATATCCTATAGAAGATGTGCCTTGATAATGGGACACAATTTAAAGTTGCTAGTAAAAGTAATCTTTGTGAATATGGGTAATATCTATTTGGGGATGTAATTTTGAGATCTTTCCTGAATGTCATTCTCTGAACCAAACAGCATTCCTAGCACCCTGTAGTAGACCCTGAGGAAACCTAATCATGTCCCTTCCTTATTTCCTTTCTTCCTTCCATTTGTTTAACATTTCAAATAGATTATCTATCATTATATATTCAACTGATTCAAAAATCTAAATTCTAGAAATGATTACAGTGAAAAGTCTCTGTCCTACCTCATCTATACAGTTCCTACCTTCCCCTAATAAACAACACTCTTACTAGTTCGTTATATAGGCCTATATAGATTGCTTTTCTTCATATATAGTGAAAATCTTTCCTTTTCTATACCCAAATTTATAACATCCAATACCCCTTGGCACCTTGCTTCCTTAACAATTTGTCTTTGAGATTCCTCCACACAAGTCCATAAAGAGTTCCCTCATCCACTGCACAACTGCATAGCATTCCATTGAATGCTTGTCGAAAATATATTTTTCCAGTGTCCTCTTGATGAACACTTAGGTTCTATCCCCCTTTTCATTAATTCATGCAATGTTACTATGCTCATCATTTTATTTGTGTAAGGAAATCTTACTGAAAAACAGTACAATAATGGCTAATTAACAGTGACTTTGATTCAAAGAATTATCTTTGATCATGTATAAAAAACACAACCCTAACAATTTTCTAATCCAGTGCCTTAAAATGACTTTATCCTTCCCTACTCTCCTCTGTCGTCCAGCTCCTCTGAGGCTAGATGCCTGTTGTCATCTATTCTTAAAATAGATGGTGGTCTGGGGAATATCTATGTCAGAATCACTTGGGTGTATATATAA
>PVJS01007319.1:10000-56609 GCA_004027185.1 Glis glis
TGGTCTTTTCCCTTCTCACCAGAATTTGAACATGGAGGCTCTGCCCTAATGACCTAATCTAATCACTTCCCAGAGTCCCCACTTTTAAACACCACAATTGAATTAAATTTCCACCTTTTTAATACCATTGACATAAGACTTTGGGGATTAAACTCTTGTATTAGTTCAGGGAAGTGTGTGTGTTGGGAGTGAGGGGAATCATATTTAAACCACACCAGGCAGCCGCATATTCTTCCCTTCCCTCCACCAATGCGTTTGCATTACAGCGTTGTCAATACTCCCATCAAGAGGTGGAAACACACTATAGCACATGATGTACATACACAAACCTATAAGACTCAATCACTATCTGGAGCATGAAAGGGAGGGAAGGGGGAGGGAATAGGGTGGGATTGAAGGGAGGGCTAAATGTGCAATGTGTGCATGTATGATGTTCATACCCTGACATATATCAAAATGTATAATTACAATGCACCAATAAATGAATATAAAAAGTTAAAAATAAAGGTGGAATCTGTTTCTACATCCTTTGAGAAACAGGCCATGTCACTTGCACTGGCCATCAACACTGGCAAATGTGACACAACCGTCTGTTCGTAAAGCACTTGTGGAAACTGGGTGCCTAACTGACCCCAGTTGACTGCAGATGTATGACCCAGGCAAAGCCAAGACTCACACCACTGAGCCCAGTCCAAACTGCTGAACCTGATTCTTCTCCTTCCTCAAACATGTCTGAGTTTCCTTGCAGAATTCCTTCTACCATTCACCTTAAATATTGGTGTTATGCAGAGTTCTAATCTTTAGGAAATCCCAACCACTTTCATATCTCCACTATCACCCATGTACTTATGGCTCTGAATTTATATGTTTAGCCTCTACCTCTTTCCTCAGCATCCCATATGCAACCATGTAAAGGACATCTCAAACTCATCATGTCTAAATACAAAGATACCACTTTTGCCTGCAACCTCCTTTCCTTCTGTATTCCCACAGTTCCTGTTACTGGATACATTTGGTAGTCCAAGTGATAAAACTAGAGTTATTTGGACAGATACCAAATACTTTATTCTGTGTCTTAATTGCTTTCAAGTCCTCTTCTATCCTCTTCACATGTATATTTTTACCTTTATTCAGTCTCTGGTCATCTCTCATCTTACTTTTTCCTTCTCACTGGCCTCCCACTCATGACTAAGTATTGCAAACTGAAATGCCTACAGGCACCAGATAGTAATTTAACTGAATAAAATAGGTCAGGTATACATATTATAGCAGGTGGCAAACTGGAGAATGCATACTTTATCTAAAGCACTCTCAGACCTTTAAATTATGTGCAGAACCTGGGTTGCCAGATTTAGCAAATTAAAAACTCAGGACTCTCATAAAATATTTGGAACATACTAATACTAAGAAATGATTCAATGTTCCGCTGAAATTGAAATTTAGCTGGGCATCCTGTGCTTTATCCTATCCAAGCACCCCTTCTAAGATAAGAGGTAGATGACTGAAAATAACTATGTGAGTTGAAAAGTTAGGCTGTTGACTTGGGAAGGTCTCCAGTTGATCTCAGGAAGTAGAAAAGTCAAAGCAAGCAGAGGACCAGTAGGAGTGTTAGGACTTCATGTAGTGAATACTGGTTGGGTTGTCTGCCTCTGTGAGTTGGATTGGATCCCTTCAAAAAGATATGTTCAGTTCTAAGCTCTGATACTTGTGAATGTGACCCTATTTTCAAGTAGAATCTGCTATGGTTTGAATGTTTGTGTCCAAAATTTGTGTTAGTCCAAAATGTGATAGTATTAAGGGATGGGGCTTTTAGGAGATGAATAGGCCAGGAAGACTCTGCAGTCATGGATGAGATTAACGGTTTACAAAAGGGCTATAGGGAACTAGATAGGCCCACTTGCCCCTCTGCCTTTTCTCCCATCAAGGATGCCAGGAGAAAGTGCTGTCTATAGAACTAGACACTAAATCTGTTGGTGCCATGATCTTGAACTGCCAGCCTCTATAACCGTGAAAAATAAATTTCTATTGTTTATAAATTACTCAGCCTGTCGTATTTTATAATAGCAGCAGGAACAGACCAATACAGGGTTTTTGCAGATGTCACCATGTTAGGATGAAGTCATACGACTGGTATCCTTACAAGGAAAAGAACATTTGTACACAAAGACACAGAGGAGACACACACAGAGGAAAATACTATGTAATCCACAGAGATTGAAGGGCTACAGCTGCAAGGAATGCCAAGAATGGCCACTACAGACAGACAGAAGAAGCAAAGAAGGATACAGAGGGAGCATGGTCCTGCTGACGTCTTGATTCCAGACTTCTAGCCTCCAGAATTGTGAGAGAATAAATTCCTGCAGTGGTAAGCTACACATGACCAGTTGTCATGCAGCCAGAGGAAACTAAGTGGCCTAACCCCTTCCCTTTGCAATCCACATGGTTACACGGCACTTCCGGCAGTGGTCTCTGTACACGACTGGTCAAAGGCAGAGAAAGAGGAGTAAAACCAGTGACTTCGACTGAGCCAGTGTCTCGTCCCCTGGTTTGGTACTATAAGAATTTAATCATTCTCCCGGTAACTGGACCTCAACTATGTAAACGCAGGAACCCATTGTCTATCCTGCCAGAATGTCTAAAGACTTAAAGCAGAAATATGACCAGCCCTGATAATAATTGAGTAACTACTTCTAGTTTGTCCTATGGCCCCACCTACACCTTTGCACTTGGGTTTTTAAAACAACATTTGCCCTTATAACAGATACCCACTTTTCACTTAAACCAGCTTGAGTCAGCTGAATTTAAGGTCTCTGTGTTACCTGCTACCAGAAGACCTGAACCATGCAGTTTATAGTTTCCTCCATAAGCTAGGGAAAGAGTCCAGCTGGGATATATATGAGTTCGCTAAGGCTTCTATAACAAAGTACAATTAACTGTGTGCCTTAAACAACAAGAAATTGAGGAAGCCAGACACAGTGGTGCATGCCTGCCTGTAATCCCAGCACTTGAGAGGTGGAGACAGGAGTATCTCAGGTTCAAGGCCAGCCTCAGCAATTTAGTGAAACCCTATTCCAAAATTTAAAAAAGGGTTGGGGGTGTATCTTGGAGGTAGGATGACCCTGAGTTTAATCCCCAGTGCCAAATAAATAAATAAACCCGGAAATCTATTGACTTGCAGTTCTGAAGCAAGAAGTACAAAAGCAAAGTATTGGCAGGGTTGGTTCTTTCTGAGGATTCAAGGAAAGGATGGAATCCAGGCCTCTCTCCTTGGCTTGTAGCTGGCCATTTTCATGTTCTCATGACATTCTGTGTGTGTGTGTGTCTGCTTCCAAATTTCCCTTTTTTGTAAGCACATCAGTCATACTGGATTATTTTAACTCGATCGTCTCTATAAAGACCCTCTCCAAAGGAGATCACATTCTGAGGACTAGGAGTTAGGGCTTCAGCATATGAATTTGGGGAAAGGTTAGATTTAACCCATCACTGGGTGTGCCCAGCCAAGACCAGAAGTCCTATGTCATTTGCAACAATTTAATATTTTACACCCAATATTCAAAGGGCAAGTTATTTTTGGCACTGTTCCCTACCTTGTTTGTGAGACTATGGCTAGGATTTGGGGTCAAAGAAAACTGTGCCAACACTAATTTCACTGAAGATTTAATCACAGAAACTTTAATCCTTTTCAGTCTGTCACACCCACTGGAACATCAATGCTCTTAAAATATTCCCTCAGACTCCAGAGGCTGCATTTCTAAATTCATAAGTATTTTTTTCTTTTAATTTTGAAACCTTTACTTTGTTTTGGTCACTACTTATTGTGGGCTGAATTATGTTCTCCCAAAATTCATATGTTGAAGCCCCAACTATGGGAACCTCAGAATGATTATTTTGGAAGGTAGGGCCTCCAACTGTGATTAAGTTGAATTTAAGCCATTAGGGTGTGTTCTAATCCATTCTGACCTCATCTTTCCTTATTAGATGAGGAAATTTAAATGTATAGGGAGCCAGGGATGCATGCATATAGGAAAAAGACCACATGAAGACGGGGGAAGAGGTACGGCCATCTATAAGCCAGGGAGAGAGGCCTCAGAAGAGACCAAACCTGCCGACACTTTGATCTTGGACTTCCAGCCTCCAGAGCCAAGAGAAAATAAATATCTGTTGATTAGGTCATCCAGTCTGTGGTATTTTGTCATGTCAACCCTAGAAAATTATATGCCATCTTTGAACTTAAAACATGTACATTTATGGGGGGTAAGGGAGTGCTGGGGATTGAACCCAGAGGCGTTCCACCTCTGAGCTACACCCCAGCTCTATTTTAATTTTTATTTGAAAACAGGGTCTTGCTACATTACTGAGCACCTCGCTAAGTTGCTGAGGCTGGTTTCAAACCTGCGATCCTCCTGTCTCAGCCTAACAAGTATTGGACTTACTGGCTTGCGCCATCACAACTTGGCTAAACTTGTGTGTTCAAAAAAAGGAGAGGCCAGATTTGCTATTCATTTAAGACTTTGCAGGTTTCTTTTCCAATCAAGGATAGAAGGAGGTTTCTATTCTAGGATCAAATTTGCAGAAGTTAAACAATGAGGCTTGCAACTTCATTTTTTTTGTATATTTACTTTAAATTTGCTCTGCAGGTAATGACATTAATAAGAAATTTCTTTAACTCAGGAAATGTCATATTTATAAAGAGATAGCTGAATGGAGAGTTTTCTAAATGCTTTCAAGGGTTTCTAAATATTTTGGCAGGCTCTCTCAGATTCCAAATCTGCTCTTCAAATTTTAGGTTCAGAAACCTAGGTTTCTGTCAACAGATGAATGGATATAGAGAAAATGTGACATATACACACTATGAAATTTTACTCAGCCATAAAGAACAACAAAAGTATGTCATTTTCAGGAAAAGGAATTGAACTTCTGCTCAGAGACCCACTTTATTCTGTTCTGTACATATGGGGACGTTGGCCCAAGCCCAACCCACCTTAGCATGTATCACTCTGTGGAGAATAAAGCACCCTATGTACACAGCCAAAAAGAGGGGATGGAACTAAGGTGAGATCAGCCAGCCTCAGAAAATCAAGGATCGTATGTTTTCTCTTATATATGGAAACTAGAGAGAATATAGGAAACAAAAGGTAAATGAGGTAATGAGGAGAGGTAATGAGGTAAATGAGGAGAGAGACCAGTAGAATAGTGGCAGGGGATTGGGGGAGGTTGAGGGAGGGGAAAAGGAGGAATTAGGAAAGAAACAGTTCAAATAATGCTATATCTATATATGATGTGTCACCACCAATCTCACCAACATATATGGGGAGGGAGGAGGTGGGAACAGGGTGGGATGCAGAAGGAAATACACCAAGTGCTGTGTGCATGTATGTTTGTATCACTTTGAACCTCATTATAATGTATAATTACAATGCACCAATGGAAGTATAAATAAAATAAAACAGAATGAAAGAAAAGAAAAAGAAATCTTCTCAGACAAAACTCATGGTGACTAAGCTGACAAAAGACTGATGTGTAAACCAGGATGTCAAGTTAATTTCTCATGTTGGAGCATAGGCCTTTTAGGGAAGAACATACTCATCTCCGCTGCCTAGGAATGCCCCTTTATATGCAGCAGGTGGATGTTAGCGTCACCAGGTATGGACCATGGTAGACACTGAGGCAACCTCCGGGACTGAAGCACTTATTCCTCCAGCTGTGGAGACTATGATGGCCAACAGCTGACACTGCCTTCATCCAAGATTATGCCACTTGTCAGGGGCAGCCTGCATGCTTTGATTAGTTAAGACTGGAGTGTAAAAATTTGGTCCTGTGCCCTAACTCAGGACAACTCTGCAGGGCCATCTGCATTCCAGTGGTCCCTGTGGGATTAGCTTGAGCCTTTGTTATGGCAGCCTAGTAGCCCAACTTCTTCCTCTGCCACATCTTGCTTCATTTGTTTTTCTAGAAGTATCAATGCTGAGGACTGCACCACCACCCCCGCCCAATTTCCTGCATGTAAAACTCCATCTCCCTCTTCCCAGGGAAGCCATTCTGCAAACATGCACCTCTGGAGGTGCTTGGACTATTATTTTTGACCAAAGATAAGGGGGATAATAAGTACAATAACCATAATAACTATTATTTATTTGGCAGGACCTGGACTAGATCCTGGGGATAAAAAGATGAATATGATCATTCCCCTTGTGTTCAAAGAGCCTACTAAAGAAAGATTCTAATACACTCAAAACCACAGGGTGGAGCTGTCTCATGGAAGCTCAAGCTAGAGTCAAGGAAGGCTTCCTGGAGATGATACCTGATCTAACCTTGGAGGGATTCCTAAGAGTTCCCCACGGGAAAAAAAAAGATAAGAAGAAGAACATACCAGGCAGAGGAAAGCATAAGCTCTGTTCAGGGGAACTATTGCTGAATTTACCAGAACATGGAATTGGCAGGAAGATGTTTTACCCCAGCAAATTTGGTTCATTCAGTTAACTAGTCCCAATTACAAATGGAGGGGGTAGGTGGTTCAGTAGTGGGAGTGACATCACAGTATTCTCAGTGCTTAGAGCCTTTAAAGTTCTTAAACCTTTAGTGTTTAAGAGGGAGATGAAGGTGAAAGGAGAGCAGTAGTATTATCATCCCATATGTGACCTCTTCACTGTTTTCTTTACTTAGACACTTGGGGAGGTACATCCTTCCATCAAGTATGCCCAGAGATTTTCCCATCTACCACATGCTTATCAATAGGACATCAGAGTCCCTACCCTCAGACCCCTTCTCCTCTTCTCTTTCACCCAAGGTCTCCTCAGACTTTCTGCCCATCTGTCCTACCGCAAGGCCTCACTCATGCCTTCTAGCCTGTGACTAAAGTGACGAGTGCATTGGTCCATCCCATTTTGCTCTTGCTGGAGTCCAGGGCACTCTCCAGGCTGCGGAGAGCAAGGGCTTTAGGTCCCATGTATAGAATGAAGAGTTGGAGAGAACAGCCCCCACATGCCCAGCCTCAGAATGAAGCATTGACCAGGTAAAGCAATCACCTGCTCACACTGGCCTGTTCTCATAATATGACTCAGACAATGTTAAGCAAATGGTCTGAATTTTTCCTTCTCTTCTTACCAGAGTTTTGCTCTCTGGATTAGTCCATTTTCCATTGCTATAACAAAATACTGGTGATGCGGTGATTTATAAAGAAAAGAGGTTTATTTGGCTTGGTTTTGGAGGTTTAAGAGTGTGGCACTAGTATCAGCTCAGCTCTGGTGAGGGTCCCCTTGGCTGTGTCACATGGTGGATGGTAACATGGCAGGAGTGTGTGTGATGGGGAGAGGACACATAAAAACTGAGCCTTAGAGATGCCCCACAAATATGAGATGAGCCATCATACGCACTTTCATCTGTCTGACTCCATAGCCCATGGAGTTTCTACACCATTGTCACGAGGAACTGGGGCAGGACAGCAAACTAACCTGTATGCACCATTTTCTAAATGCCAGTGCAGTGTTAGGGGCGTTACATGGGTCACCTCATGCAATTCTCCAGCCATTCTATGAAGGAGATATAAATTCAAGGGCAAACCTTCACAAACAACTCCACTGGAATATCTTTAACGTGCAGAAGAGAGCCTTCTCATCGCCGCGTGGTCAGGTGCGTAGCCAGGAGCAGAGGCTGCAAACAAGAAATGTTTGGGTGACTTCATGTATCATCTGTAGATTTTATTTAAAATTTAGGCTTGGTCTCCATATAATATTTGCATTAATTTTTAACAGTGATATTCTCTCCCCCACCCACCCCTTTAAAGAATTTTCTTGGTGCATTGTAATTATACATTGTAGTGAGATTCAAAGTGATATCCATTCATATATGTAGACAACTCTTGATGTGTTTCCCTCCAGGTCCCATCCCGCTACCCACCTCCTTCCTTCTAGTACATGTTAGTGAGATTGGTAATGATACCTTTATACATGAGCATAATATGATTTGGTCTGTTTCCTTCCTCAAGCCTCTTTTTTCCTTCCTCTCCTCCCTGCTCTCCCGACCGTCTTTCACTATTCTACTCTTCTTTCTCCTCATTTTCACAACGTCCCTTTTCTTTCCTATTTTCTCTCTATCTTCCACATATGACACTTGACTTTCTGAGACTGACTGATCTCACTCAGCATAATGTTCTCTAGTTCCATCTATTTTCCTGCAAATGACATACTTTTGTTCTTCTTTACAGCTGAGTAAAACTTCATTGTGTGTATATACCACATTTTTGTCATCCATTCATCTGTTGATTGGACACCTAGGTTTGTTCCATAACTTGGCTATTGTTAATTATGCATCTATAACATGGGTATGCATGTATCACTACTGTATTCTAACTTGAATTCTTATGGAAAGATACCAACGACTGCTATAGCTGGGTCCTATGATGGTTCCACTCCTAGTTTTTTTTTTTATTCTTCCCCCCCTTAAACCTTTGAGTGAATTGACATTCTAGAAAGATACTCCGTTTATTTGTGACTTCCCTCATCTTGCTTCTGATGAATCACTAAGTGGAAATTTTAGTCATCAACAATAAGCTTACAAATGCATCTTATAGTAGTTTATTTCAGCAAATAATAGGGTGTAAGTTATATGGAAAGAGAGAACTCACCTGTCTTGTTTACCATGCCATGTCCCTAGCACTTAAAATAGTACTTCAAACACAGTAAGTGCTCATTAAATACTTGTTGAATGATAATGAGAGGCAGTTGCTAGAAGGTGGGCTTTCTATAAACAGTTGGATCGCTTTCTTAGCTCCAAGCTCCATCTAAGAATTAAAGGAGAAATCTGTACAACTGCATTCTATGCAAGCATTATACATTCTGGAATTGAAAGATAGTTGGTGTTAAAAAATATATATATATACCCTTTATTGGCAAGATTTTATTTTGATTCTTGTTTTATTTCAACAAGAAGGATATTGTGTCTTGAGGACACAAGACATAGCAGATGGACCAAGAGGCATGACTCCCCACTGGTTCCCTATCAAACACCTCACTAATAATACACAGACGATACCTGCAGTTTCCACTTCTCAGTCAGGGATGAGATTCCCCAACCACAGAAACAGTAGCCTGGTCACCTAGAGGTGCTCAAGGCCCTTGAAAGCCAATACAGTTATTTTTCCAAAATAGATCGTGGAGAGTAGAGATATTTTACCTCCTTTATTACCTTCTCTGTGGCAGAATTCCTGGACTAGCAAAGAGATCCAGTCACAAATCTCTTTTTGTCTTGTTTTGATTACAAAGGCATAAGTTTCTTCTAGTTTTTATAAAACTTTTAGAAGAAAAAACCCACAATTTCTAGATAAAGATGCTTCAGGAAGAGGATTTAAAGGTGTTACTTGCTTCCCTTATAGAAGCTTTGTGGCCTTTTTCTGGGAAAGGGACACTAACATTTTGGTGTAACCTATTTAATAACAATAGACAATTGCCATAGCATGTTAATCTGAACTGCTTCTGTTCTGATTTGACTCTGGAATGTCCCCTAAACGCTCATGGGTTGGAGGCTTGATCCACAGTGCAGCAAGTGATTCCAAGATGGGGCTTTGGAGAAGTGATTGGATGAGGGCTCTGACCTCATTGGCATATTGATCCTCTAATAAAGTCATTGCTGAATGAACTTGTGTGGTAGTGGAAACTGTAGGAGGTAGGACCTACTTGAAGGGAATGGATCCTTGAAGGTGTTCCCTTTGGGGACAATATCTTGTCTCCAGACCCCTTCTCTCTGCTTCCAGTCCACTGTGAGGGGAGCAGCTTGGCTCTGCCATGTCCTCCCCGCCATACTGTTCTGCCTCATCACAAGCCCTGAATCAACAAAGTCAAGTGACCATGGACGGAAACCAAGAGACAAAATAAACCTTTACTCCTTTAAGTTGTTTATGTCAGGTATTTTGTCACAGTGATGCAAAGCTGACTAACTCAAGAACCCACGACAAAGAACAATTGTCACCTAGCCTTGTCATGAAAGAGATTTTTCCAAGAGTTTCTCATAATAATAATATGTTGTATTGTTAAAAAGCAGGTTGAAAAATAATACTCACTCTGTAATTATATTTTAATAATATATATGTCTGTATAAGCATTAAAAATGTTCTGGAACAATACACCTAGGGGTATTATATGAGAATTATATGTAGTTTTTCTTTTTTCTTTCTTCTTATCTAAATATTCTAATTCTCATTCCACAAAAACATATTGCTCTTATAATAAGATGAAATATTTCAACTGCTAAAATAACATAAGATTCAGAAGAACTATGGTTTCTGAGAGTATCAAAATTGCCCTCATACTCTAAACCTCCAGAAGAGGGTAAGAAAATTAACTTGCTGCATTTTGACACTTTGTCTTTTTTCTTTCATTTAATCTTCACTGAGATCCTGCAAATTGGACAGCATTATTTCCATTTCACAGATGTGGAAACTTGAAGCTCAAGGAGAGTACATGAACAGTCTAAATCATATAACTTAGTAAAAAGCAGAGCCAAGATTGAACCAGATTCACCTGTTTACAATGGCCATACTCACTCAACTTGATGGGACAGCTTCCAGCACTGGGTAAGAGAAAGTGCAGGAGCCCTGCTTTTGCTCATCACCGTCATGATGCCTTGTATACAATAGGCTCTCAATAATGGCTGAACCCAAGAGAATTTAAGTCAAGTTCCTTTCTTACAGGTCAGAGAAAGAGTACCATGTCAGGCACAGAGACACTCCACTCACTCCCTTTGTTCATCCTGAGTCAAAGCCAATGGTTCTGAGATTCTTTTGCAACCTCAGTGCAAAAGGCTGAGTCTTTTAAGACTAAACATTGGCTGCATTCCCTCTGCTTGTGGTAAAGGCCCATTACAAGGGTGACTGAGAGTCCTTTATACTACCAAGATGCACATGCTTTAAAGGGAAGCGACTCTCCATCATAGACCTCTTATTTTAACAACTGGCAAAACATCACAGTTTTCCCTCAACTGCCTTTCATTTTCCTGTCCTGCTGGATGTTTTGTTAAGTATTAGCAGGACTTTGATTCCCCTCCACACCAAGGAGCTTCAGGTAATTTATTCACAATCTTTCCTTGCTGTCACATCACTTCTGGGAAGAATACGATTGCCAAATGTTGTTTTTGCATCATTAAAAGGGACACAGTGAGAAATTACATACTCCACCTTATTGGGCAAAGTGACAAGTGGTAAGTGTTTGGTGAGAAGCCATCATGACAGGAAGAAGAGAAGCAAACTGGACAGATGTGGATGTGCACTGACATTTAGGGAACGGAGGACAGAGTATGCGGGAGGTGTGGTAATGGAGGGAAAGTACCTCCATGAACAACAAAGACTATTTACAAAGTTCTTACAGTGGGCCAGACCCTGCACTAAGTGCTTTTACATATCATATGGTTCATTCTCACAAGCAGGAACTGATCCAAGGTTTGGGAGGCTCTGAATATTATGCAGTTTTGAGGTGGCCGTGGGGGTCTTTTAGACTACAAAATTACAAATACATCATGCCAAAAACTCTCCTGTGAGGTTCAAGCTTCCTGGGCTTCATGGCCAATCCACAAATCCTCTGAATCAAGTATTACCTGTGGTTCATATAAGGAAGCCCCAAAAGGTTAAGTGACTCAGCCAGTCACAGAGCAAGGATTCTATGAAGGCTTCCAAACTTCTTCAAGAACTCTCCAAGGCCCCCAAATAGGCAAACTTCTGTTTGTCACAAGGACAAACTCCTTGGAAGCAGCAGCAGAAACCCCTTGATGTGGTTCTGTGAGTTCCTGGGATACCCCAGATCCTGTCGGAACTTGCAGAGCCTGTGGGTGTGGAATCTGGCCAAGACCTCTGCAGGAATTTCTATCTTTTGGATTCATAGAACCTATAAGGAAAGTCACTGTTGAGGGAGAGAGAAAGACAGGCTGTAATTATTCTAAGACACCATGGAAGTTGTCAGAATCCCATTGAAGTCGGTTTTGTCAAGCAAGAAAATACTAACAAATAAAGCCAGGAGGCTGTGGAGGAGAGGATCTCATGCCCTATGTCTGATCACAAGAACTGTCACAACCACAGCCTGACACACAAAGGCTGTCACAACCTTATACAAAAAGTATTTCTGCCAGGATGTCTGGCCATCACCTGTCTGCCTAACCATGGACTGATGCCATCCTTATTATTGATCTTTATAGTCTAGCATAGTTGAATCAAGACAGCTTATGCAATCCTCATTTTGCCTTTAAACACTCTCCCTTGTCTCAGTCCAACATGTGGTTTCCCTGGAATGTGAGTTCCATGTTGCAAATGCTCCCTGCTTATCTCCAAATAAATGTTATTCTGTTTATTATTTTTTGGAGTCTCCTCTCTCTCTCTCTCTCTCTTTCTCTCTCTCTCTCTCTCTCAATTACTTAGGTTGACAAGATGCCAACTCCCTCATGATTGCATGTTTGCATATGTGAAAGTCAAAACACATTTCTGCAGGCGTCCAAAGAAGTGGCATGAGAGCAGCCCAAGGGCAGAATGACAGACAGTGCGGCTGAGGTGAAGGGGTACAGATGCAGTCCTCTGGCATCTGGATGCTGCAGCAAGGGCTGCAGGAAAGGTGGACTGATAGGATGTGAGGCAATGCACAAGAGGTGTCCAGAGACTCACGTCCCTGCGGCAGCCCTGCCCAGGCAGCCACCAGGACCTGCCCCAGCCTGGGAAACAGTAAGCCGGAAGGGGCAAGATGAGTTCGGTTCATGATGGGGCTATTTGGAAAAACTCTTGAAAAGCCACCCAAAGAACTGGTCAATGAATGGTTATTGAAGATAAGAAAGGAAATGAAAGTTGTTGACAGACAGTTGCGAGGTAACCCACAGAGACACACCAAATTCCAAAAAATCCAATTTTGAGGTCTTTATTTTTCCGACTGGCTGGGGCTACATGCCTAAAGAATGCAGCCCCTAGCCTCTATTGATGGCCGCTTATATAGAAAGAAAAGCACAATTCCACAGAGTCAAAAGTTCAAGTTCAGATAATTTTAGAATGATGGAAAACAACTCACTTGAGACCAAACAATATATGTTAACCTTACATTTGACATTGCTTGGATTTTCTACATCTGCATAAGCAAAGCGGCGGGGATAGAGAAGTCAAAGTTAAGCATTATGCAGTGGTAGTGAAGTTCATGGTGACCCTGCCTTAAGCCAAACATTCTTTGTGGAGCTTATGGCCTTGTAGTGCTCAGGGTGGCAATGTGGAGTAACTAGTGTTAAAGTTTAAGCATACCTCATCTCAAGACAAATTAGAGATATCCAAAGAGAAGAAAAGAAAGTGAAGCGATCTGTGAAGGGCACCGCCAAGAAAGGCCAGAAGGATGTGTGTGTTCTGGCCAAGGAGATGATCAGGTCAAGGAAGGCCGTGAGCAAATTGTACGTGTCCCAAGCATAGATGAACTCCGTGCTCATGGGAATGAAGGACCAGCTCACGGTCCTGCAGGTGGCTGGTTCCCTGCAGAAGAGCAAGGAAGTAATGAAGGCCATGAAGAGTCTTGTGAAGATCCCAGAGGTCCAGGCTACCATGAGGGAGCTGTCCAAAGAGATGATGAAGGCTGGGATCATAGAAGAGATGTTAGAAGACACTTTCGAAAGCATGGATGATCAGGAGGAAATGAAAGAAGAAGCCAAGATGGAAATTGACAAGATTCTGTTTGATATCACAGCAGGGGCCTGAGGCAAAGCTCCCAGCAAAGTGACCAACGCCCCGCCCAAGCCTGAGCCTCCAGGAGCGATGGCCACCTTGGAGGACAAAAAGGAGGAGGAGGAGGAGGAGGCCCTGGAGGCCATGCAGTCCCAGCTGGCCACACTCTGTAGCTAGGCCACCGCGAGTCCCCTCTCTCCCCCCTGCCCGCTGGGAGCACGCACTTGCCTTTGAGAGTCACTCCACGTCTCTTTTGCACTACACCTCTGTCGCGAGGCATCGCCAGCCTTTGAGAAGGTTCTATGCTCATCTCTTCACTCTCTGCAGAGGCTTTGGGATCTAAAAGGGACACTCTTCTGAAGGTGGTATGGTTAAATGCATCATTTCAGGACTCTAGACTGCGGAAGCATCTCACTGGGGTAGGGAAAGAAATCCATTTTCTCCTGAAGCAATTCTGAGAATAGAGTCCATCGCCTGAAGGTAGAGGACTCTACCATTGTGTGAGTGTGTGTGTGTATAAAACACTATATAAAGGGGTTTTAATAAATTTCTGCTTTAACACTTGAATTTAAAAAAATAGGTGTCTAACACAGGACATGAAGGGTATTTAAACAGCCTTGGTCCCTATGCAAACAGCCTTGGTCCCTAAACTGGAGTTCAGTATCAAGAGACCTTCTGGGACCTGGAATATGGGGACTACTCAAGCTGTTGAGCAATTTACCAGGCTGCTTTTTCATGAATATATCCACAAAAAGATGTTGACCCCCCTTCATGGCTTTCCTTCTGTTCTTCTTCTACCCCCACCCTTCCTCTCCTTCCACCTCCCTCCTCCCTCCATCACTTACTTCTTTCTTTCCTCTTTCAACAAATATTTAGCAAATTCCTATAATATATCAGAGACTATACTAGATACTTAAGATATAAAAATAACTAAATACAACTCCTGCACCCAAGAAGCATATTGAGGAGGGACCAGAAAACAGTTCTAATATAATAGACACTGGTAGAGAGAATGGGCAGGTGGGGAGAAGGGAGAGGAAAGATTTCACATAAGGAAGTAGCATTTAGTTGCTAAGGATTACAGTGATAATAATAGCAGACAACTTTGATGGGATTCTTACTATCTGCCAGGCAGTATTCTAAGGTCTTTACAATATGGTCAGGTGTCACATAACACTTCAGTCAACAGCAAACCACATATATGATGGTGGTACCATAAGATTACAATGGAGCTCAAAAATTCCTATTTCCTAGTGATGTTGTAGCTACTGTAATGTCATAGTGCAACACCTTACATATGTGTTTATAGTGATGTTGGTGTAAACCAACCTACTGCGCTGCCAGTTGTGTAAAAGCATAGCACATGCAATTATGCACAGTACCTATCACTTGATAATGATAATAAAGGGCTATGTTACTGCTCTGTGTGTTTACTACACTATAGTTTTATTGTTATTTTAGAATGTACTTTCCCCACTAACTAAGAAAAGGTTACTGCACCTCTTGATTGCGTCAAGAAGCTACATCAAGTGACTGACCTATACCATCCAGGTTTCGGTAAGCACACTCTGATGTTTGCATAACAACAAAGTCACAGAACGATGTCTTTTCACAGAATGCATCCTGTCATTAAGAGGCGCATGACTGTACTAATGCAATTAATCTTTATAACCACCCCATGAAGTAGGTGCCATCCTTATCCTCAATTTAGAAATAACAAAGCTGAACCATGGGAAAATTAAGTAAGTTTGCTAAGGTTTAAGGCACAGTGGCCCAGACTGCTAGCTATTCATTCACCGATACCTATTTTCTTTACTTCCTGGGCACATAGCTAGAAGACATTCCCAGCCTCCCTTCTAGTTCACTGGAGCCAAGTGACTGAATTCTAGCTAATGGGATGTGAGCAGAAATGATAGACATGATTTCCAGGCCTGACCCATAAAAACTTCCCATGTTGTCAGGTGTGGTGGCGCACACTTGTAATCGCAGTACTTGGGAGGCTGAGACAAAAGGATCACAGGCTCAAGGTCAGCCTTAGCAACTTAGAGAGATCCTGTTTGAAAATAGAAAATGAAACGGTCTGAGAGTGTAACTTGGAGATAGAATGCCCCTGGGTTCAATCCCCAGTACCAAAAAACTTCCCATGTCTATCCTCCACATTCTCCCCTTCTTCTGGATGTCTGGAAATGGGAACTTGAGAAGCACATGTTGAAAATGGTTGTCTCTCCATTAGTTCGGGTCCCTAGATAGAGGAGGGCTTTTCACACTGATTATTTGCTTGTCCAACAGTGTCATTTGAGGAAGAAATAAATGTATTATGTGTGATGTATTATGTGTGAACCACTATAGACTTTTATGTCTTTTTAAATTATAGCAACAATTCCACCAATTTCATGAATATATTTTGAAGTAGTCTATTATACTTAGTATAGACACAGATGAAGAAGTAGCAGATAATTAAGTTAAAAAAGATAAGTCAAGGGTGTCATGTACCATGTTGAATAGTTTATTTTTCCTCCAGAAGTACTGATAAATTCTTCATTTACAATGGGCAGGGGAAACACAAGGGGTAGACATAGTTCTAGTTGAGTAAAGAGGATAGTTGAGGGTCATATAGCTAATACATTCTTTTTTTCTGAAGGTTATAACTGGAGCTAATAACTGGAGGTTATTCTCCTGGAGGTGCTGGGTATGTGGGCAGGTGGGTGGGTTGTGAGGGGGTGAGCTGAGTACATGAGAATTGTGGAGAAGCAGCATTAGGATGGTACTCCTTGGAGCTTGCATCAGTTAGGTTCCAGGAGGGAAAGCAGATACCTCTGTAGGTATTTCAAGCACAAGGTATTTGATACAGAGAATTAGGTGCTCTTAGAACTGGTAGAAAAGTCTGAGAAAGCCAAATTCAAGGGCATCCTCGGTAGCTTTCAGCTCCATTGCATCAGAGCCCAAGAGCAGCTGCCATCCAACTCAGAAGCCTTCAGGAAACCACACCAACCTTAGAGATAGCCATACTACCAAGGCAGGTGAAATGCCATGGCCATGCAGTAACTGCTGAAAATGCACATTTGAGAAGTTCCAAAAATGTAACTGCAAATTCTTTGACATCTTTTCCCCAAGTGATGTGGTCTGTGTCCCTTCTCCTTGAATCTGGGTGAGCTACTTCCATCCATGGAGTATGGTGGGAATGAAACTACATCACTTCTAAAGTTAGTTTATAAAAGGCCATGAAAATTCTTCCTTGCTTGCCAAGAACACTCATTTGTGGAGTCTTGAGCCACCATGTCTGATGATCATGAGGCCACGGTGTTAGTCAGCTTTCCATTACTATAATGAGACAAATAAACTTATATAGAGAAAAGGTTGATTTTGGCCCATAGTTTGGGAGCTTTCAGTCTCTGTTGCTCTGGCCCTGTGGTGATACATCATGGCAGAAGCAAATGGTGAAGCAAAGCCATTCACTTCATGGATGGGACACAAAAGAGAAAGAGGAAGAGACCAGGGCCCCACAGTCCCCTCTGAGGGCACATCTCCAATGACCTAAAACCTCCCACTAGGCCCCACCTCTGAAAGGTTCTACTACCTCCCAATGGTGCCAAGCTAGGGATAAGCCTTTAACACATGAGCATTTGGGGTACATTCTAGATCCAAACTATAGCATCATGCTGTAAGGAAGCACAATCCATATGGAGAGGCTTATAAGAGGCAGGCCAGAGTGTCAGATAAGAGCCGGGCATAGTGGCGCATGCCTGTAATCCTAGTACTTTGGGAGGTGGAGACCGGAGGATCCGGGTTCGCGGCCAGCCTCAGCTCTCTCTCTCTCTTTCTCCCTGTCTCTGTTTCTCTCTCTCTCTCTACTTAGTGAGACCCTCCGCAACTTCGTGAGACCCGGTTTCAAAATAAAGTATTAAAAATAGGGCCGGGGGTGTAGCCCCCTGGGTTCAATCCCCGGTACCGCAAAAAAAAAAAAAGAGTGTCAGATAAGAAAATGAGACAATGGAAGCCTAAAAGTAGACATTTTCAGACCATCTAAGAGAGAGGATTGGACATCAACACCTCTAAATTGGAAGGACCAGGGCTACCTATCATGTACTCAGGCGTTGTCTGGTTGGGTAAGGTCAAAGTAGCACCAGCTGTTGTTATAGATAAAGCTTAAGGTTTCCCTACCCCCAACTACTCCCAAACAAATGCAGACTCTTTGGGGATGGTTAAGATATTGGTGTTCCTTCATCCCATGTTTAGCAGAGATGTTAAGACCATTGTACTATTTAGTGTAAACAACAAGAAAAGGCCCATTGGGACTAGAAACCTAAACACCTTAAAACCTTTTCCCAAGCAAAAATAGCTGCAAAGCAATTATAAACCTTGAGCATATTGGTCCAAGAACACCCCTATGAATCAGATATTTCTAACTATCCTGATGAGTTGAGGTAGAACCTCTGGCAATGGCAAGACAGAAAAATGATTTCCCCTAGAATTTTAGACACAGCTTCAAAAGGGGCAAAAATATGAAAAGACATTTGGAAATAATTGCCACGTTGGCAACTGTGTATCGTGTGGTAGCACACAGCCAAGCTTCTCCACCAGGCTATCAAGAAGTAAATAAGGTAATTAAAGTTAGGTGGCTAAAACAATGTGCCAGCTAAAGATGTGGCTACTTGACTACACAGAAAAACAGACCACAAGGAAAGGAAAACACTCTGGTCCATAACAAAGAAGTAGGGTCTTCTACTAAGATACTCAGATATTGTATGTACATGTGACACTTGCCTGCTCTATATGTATATAAAGCACACACACACACACACATATGAAACACATATATAAACATGTATAACATATATATAAAACATACATATGTGTGTATATAAAACATATGTATCCTCATCATGTGTCTTTGACCCTAAATAAGTTATAGACACATGTTACTGCTATTGATAACTTAGTGCTGATTCTGTTTCTGCTTGGCTATAATCTCTACTTACTACCTGGAGATATGTTTTATTTAGTCCACTGGCTCTTATAACAGGCTTGTAAAAGTTTGTTGCTCTTTCTGCTGTCATTGTGGGATTTGGTTACAATTTCCATCCTCGTGTGCTACCTGAGGAACTTCACAAAAATGGGCAGGATAAAATTGTGTCATGTATGGAGAAAAGGAGAACAGTAAAACACCATGTCCCTGAAATGCCCCTCTTCATTCACGAGAACCTAGCCAAGTCAAGGGAACAACAGTCTGGGCTGGAACATATAGACAAATACTACCCTGAAGGACTCTGTGTCTGTCTGACTAGCTGTCTGTCTGTCTGTCTGTCTGTCTGTCTCTCTCTCTCTCTCTCTCTCATACATGTAGGGATTAGGATAAGTTAGTGTTATCTGTAGAAAGCTGCTTTCTTGCATGCATGCCAAGTTCCTTGGGGTGCTGGCCATACAATAGGACAAAGGAAGCTAAGCTAGTGGTGTCGCTGCTTCTGTAGCCCAGCTTACAAAACCCTTGTCTCTGCAGTAACTGGTGTGGAATTGAGGGCACTGTGGAGAGGTTAAGTGCCACTTATCCAGTCAGCTGGAACTAGACACCATAGGGACTGGAGGCATTCTTTTCTGGTGAGGCACTGTGAGAGGTGGAGGTGCTGTTTGTCCAGCCTGTGGCCATTGCACTTTCTGGAGTAGTGTTATGAGGGACAGAGGTGCTATTTGCACAGCCTGTCATTACTGGATCTTCCCTGAGGCATTTTTAAATATGCCTATGTTTCGCATACCATCTCCAGGTACTTTCTTTGGTCTCTTAGCAACCTATCCCATTGCCCTAGCACAACTGGGCTGTGTACAGTACAAATGCTCTGAAGGTGGTGTGGCAGTTCTGAGTCTACAGTACCTTGTACTCTACTGGTCTCTCAGAATTCTACCTCACTCTGGAAAAAGCCTAGGCTAGCCTGCTTGACAATGAGGCCATATGAAGCAGAGCTGAGCAATGGAACGATCTAAACCAAGGCTGTGCTAGATTAGCCAGCCTTCTGACACTCTGCCAGCTGATCACAGATGTATAAACAAGCCCAGGCAAAATCAGCAAAGACCAACCTACAATAGCGGAACCAGCCAACTATAGCCTTGTTGCAGGCCACTATGGGTGTGTGTGTGTGTGTGTGTGTGTGTGTGTGTGTGTGTGTTGCTGGGGATTGAACACAGAGGCAGGCATTCTACCTCCGAGCTACATTTCCAGGCCTATTTTAGTTTTATTTTGAAACAGGGTCTCGTTACATTAATGAGAGTCTCACTACTTGCTGAGGCTGTTTTTGAACCTGCAATCCTCCTGCCTCAGCCTCTCAAGTACTGGAATTACAGGTGTGTGCCACCATGCCTGGCTGTGGATTTTTTTTAATACAACGCTATTGTGGCAATAGATAACTGTGATACAGTTAACTTCTAAGTTCCCAGGCAAGGCAGAAAGTCTAGTATATGAATAATAACCTGTATTAGTAAGAGCAATTAGTTAATCAGAAAAAAAATTAATCTAGGTTGCAAGTGAAAGAAATCCAATTCAGACTTGCTTAAACATATAACGGAATTTGTTGGATTATGTCATCAGAAAGTGAAAAGATAGACACAGCTAGATCTAGATGCTTCAAATTTGTCATTGGGGACTTGCTTCTCCATCTCTTGGTTCTACTTTTATTTGCCTTAGCCTCATTCTCTTGCAAGTTCTCCCTCATGGGGATAAGACGTCCATCAACAGCCTCCAGCTTATACCTGTGAATATATTTGTCACTAAGTAGAAAAAAGTGTCTGTTTACAAATAGTTCAAGTAAAAGTCCTACAACCAACTTTCATTGCAGTGACCAGGATCACATACAGATCCTTGAATCACTCCCTCCCCACCCCAGGGAGGATATAGTCTCATTGTCTGTACCTGAACCAACCCTGGAGAGAGAGGAGGTGTTGGTATTGAAACTACATAGGTTGAGAATGAACAAAGGGGAAGGTTTCCTGAAAGAAAATAGAGATAGTGCTAACAAGAATAGGAGGAATCAATGAAAACAACATACAATACTATAGTCCTCCACATTTTTTTTTTTTTTGCGGTACCGGGGATTGAACGCAGGGGCCTTCTACCTCTGTGCTACGCCCCCGGCCCTATTTTTTGTACTTTATTTTGAAACCGGGTCTCACGAAGTTGTGGAGGGCCTCACTAAGGAGAGAGAGAGAGAGAGAGAGAGAGAGAGAGAGGGAGAGAGAGAGCAAGAGAGCTGGGGCTGGGCACGAACCCGGATCCTCCGGTCTCCACCTCCCAAAGTACTGGGATTACAAGCGTGCGCCACCACGCCCGGCAGTCCTCCACATTATTAATGAACTCAAGCAGAAGAGACTGACATGATGGCGGCTCAGCATTGGTACTACGCTTCTTCCACCCACCCAGATGAATGATTTAAAAGTCAAATTTTGATCACATGTCTCTACATGTGGATGTAGAAGTGGATGAAAAGACCAAGTGGTCATACACATCAAAGGAAGGGATTTCAACAGTCAGTGGAGTGATGTGATATCGGAACTCGATCTTGAAGACTCTTGAGTTGAACCCTTGGGCCACCTGAATGGTAACATTTCTTTCACATCCTCTTGGTTCTAGAGGCGGCGTAGTGCGGTGGCTAAGAACACAGATTGTGAGCACCGCCTGGGTATTTTGGGTCCTATCTCTGACTGCTTTGTGAGGCCAACTGACCTTGGGCAAGTTGCTCAGTCTCTCTGTGGCTTAGTTTTCCTATCAATAAATGAGGATAATAATAGAATCTAGCTGGTAGGAAGAGTAAATGAGTCATATGCAAAACACTTGGAATAGTGCCTGGTATACAGTTAGAGCTATAAAGTGCCAGCTATTAATCACCTGGGAAGATGCATGTGGTGCCAAGGCCTTTGGAGCTGGAGCGAGAAAGACTGGCATCATTCAGCAAGGGAGCATGACCTTGGCTGAATTCCTTATTGTCTCTAGGACTATTTTATGTCTTTTTTCTATAGTATGGTGGAAATTATATCTACCTTGCTTAACTCAGAGGGCTGTCATGAAGATCACAAGAGATGATGGATGCTAAATTCTTTGAAAGCCTCAAATTCTTTTGTAAATAAGAGGTCTTATTAATACTGTTTTTCTCCATGCAGATTATATGATTTGTATGTAATCATGGAAGTTTTCATCTCCTGCTGTTTTATGCAAAGAATCATCAAGAAAGAAGATCTGCTGTTTACATGAAGTCCTAGATTCCCTGACCAAACCCAGTTCAAAAGTCAGGATAAGCCGGGCGTGGTGGCGCAGGCTTGTAATCCCAGTACTTGGGAGACTGAGACAGGAGGATCGCAGGTTCGCACAGCCTCAGCTACTTAGTGAGGCCCTTCACAACTTAGTGAGACCCTGTTTCAAAATAAAGAATAAAAAAATAGGGCTGAGGGTGTAGCTCGGAGGTAGAATGCCTCTGGGTTCAATCCCCAGTACTGAAAAAAAAGTCAGGATAATTGTTTTGAGAATTGAAACATCTACCACCACCATGAATGAAAGTTGATTGTAAGAGAAAGAGTATCATATTGGCAGTCAAAGAATCTGGATTGTAGCTCCCAGTGTTAATTTCTGTTTGTCGTTATTTCTGAAGGTATTTGATCACCCAGGTCAAGGAATGGTATATAAGAGATTGAG
Organism: Glis glis; assembly: GCA_004027185.1. Taxonomy (NCBI): domain Eukaryota; kingdom Metazoa; phylum Chordata; class Mammalia; order Rodentia; family Gliridae; genus Glis; species Glis glis. Next base: position 32,338 of record PVJS01007319.1, read on the forward strand.
AAATATCTATTCATAGTCATTCCTCCTCCAATATTGTAAATCTGTCAATAATATATATATATATATATATATATATATTATTAATATATATATATATAAAGAGAAAGAGAGTGAAAGTGAGTGAGTGAGTTCTGGGAGCAATTCAATTCTCTGACTTCACATAATGCAATATTCAGAGCACATAGGTATATATTACTTCCTTTGATGTGGGGTTAATTTTATATAGTTTACAGGGATAATTTTACAAAGTCATACAGCTGAGTGAATATCCTAGGACTGCAATCAAGGACTCTGACTCTGGTCTGATATTTTTTCCAATCATTCACACTGACTACTTCCAAGAAGATTTTGATCCTGTGATTCTACCATCTAAACCCTTGTGTTTACAGGGAGGCTTAATTTTCTGGTCTTGTTTATTAGCAACACAAAAGTCTTAAATTAGCATATAAGTAGAGTTTGGGTTGCAAGTGACAGGACCCAACTAAATTGGCTTAAACATAAAAGATGGAATTAATGAACTGAGAAGTCCAGGGACTGGATGGATCCAGTGGCTCAAATAAGCTAATCAGCTCTCTCTGTGTCACTGTCTCTTCATTCTTAAGCAGACTCTCCAAGAAATGACAGTTAAGGCCAACAGCTTCAGACTACTTGCATCTTGGCAAATCCAATAAAAAGAAATACCTCCTTCTCTATAGCCCTAGCAACAGTTAGGGTAGGGCTGCTGGCCCAGCTCGGGGCACATGTCCATCCCTGAAGCCCCTACTTGGCCAAGGAAACACAGCAGAGGACACAGGCCACCCTGGTACCTAACCTAAACCTCAGACACTAAGAGTGATGTTTCAGAATGTTGTTCCCTGAAGAAGAGACTCTTCCTCCTCCTCCTCCACCTCCTCCTCCTCCTCCTCTTCTTCTTCCTCCTCCTCCTCCTCCTCCTCCTCCTCTTCCTGCTGCTGTACTAGGATTGAACCCAGGATGCTCTACCACTGAACTAAACCCCAGCCCTCTTTCTTTCTTTCTTTTTTTTTTTTTTTGGTGGTACTGGGGATGGAATCCAGGGGCATTCTACCTTTGAGCTACACCCCCAGCCCTATTTTATTCTTTATTTTGAAACAGGGTCTCACTAAGTTGCAGAGGGTCTCACTAAGTAGCTGAGGCTGGCCACAAACCTGCGATCCTCCTGTCTCAGCTTCCCAAGTACTGGGATTACAAGCGTGTGCCACCGTGCCTGGTCCAGCCCTTCTTTATACTTACTTATTTTTAATTTTGAGACAGGGTCTTGCTAAATTGCTGAGGCTAGTCCCAAACTTGCCATCCTCCTGCCTCTGCCTCCTGAGTAGCTGGGAGGCCTTGGCACAGAGGGCAGCAGCAAGGCAAGAAGATGTTCATAAGGAAACAATGGTGCTTTCATTGCTGCTTTAGACAGGCCAGAGAACCTCAGAAACTTGGCTTTGGGAGGGTCCTTAAAAACCACATGGTGCAATGCACTCAAATACAGGGGTTATATTACTCCAAAGTTCATCAGGGTTAAATAAAATAGTGTCTGCTTGTTAATTCAACAGACATTTAATGAACAACTCTTACATTCAAGGGATGTACAGGTGATACAAAGTTTAAAAAGTATATGTTGTCTCTGGCAGAATCAGGATTCAAACCTAGACAGTCTGGAACCAGCATCCATAAACTTAAACACTATGTTATATTGTTATCCTATCCAATGATTGAAGTTAAGTCAAAGTATGAAGATCATAATGAGTAACAATGTGAAAGATAAATGATCAACATAATTTGTTTCAAATTAGTTTCTTTCCTTTTTTCATTTTTCTCTGCATTCCTTATTTTCTCATTATCTCCATTACCCAAAATAAATAGCAAAGAAACAAAAGGGCATAGTAATTTTGTAGCAATTTTGACAACAGATGAAGAACATTGTTTAGAGCAAGAACTTCTACCCTCTGTTAACTGGAGGCTTTTAATTCTATGAAATTATCTACATATTTCAGTATAAATGAGCTTATTTGCATTTTTCTGGGAGAAGGTCTACAGCTTTTGTAGACTTCCCTAAGAAAGATATGTAATTCCTGAAAGGCTTACCACAGCCTAAAGGGAAAAAAAGAAGCTAATTATCAGCCTACTGGAAACCAGCCAAACATTGGGCGCTTCAATGTTTTACGATTAAAAAGTCAAGCCCATAAGATAGGGGTGTAGCTCAGAGGTAGAATACCCCTGCGTTCAATCCCCAGTACTACACACACACACACACACACACACACACACACACACACACACAATTTATAAATGCTATGGAGCCATTAAAATATTCAGAGTAACCTTGTGATGACATAGAAAATGTCCATGCTATGATATCAATAACAACAGTTTGAAAGTATTGTGTCTACATCACTTTTTTACCTCTGATTCCTTTCTCAATCCATACATATTTTACTTCCTTTCCTCCACACTAGACTGTACTTTTCAAAGTCATCAGTGACCTTCACTTTGTTAGATCCAACAGCTACTTCTCTACCTTCAGTGTTGAGGATAGCTGGCCACTGCCTCTGCTTTCATCCCATTACTACTCCATTTCTACTTCACTGGCTCTCATTCCCAGTCACTAATACCCCACCCTTTAGGTCCTTAGGTGCATTTAATATATTTAAGTCACACTTGCAGGGCCGACCTCTACACTGAGACATACAGCAACGTTTGACTAAGTTGCAAGACCTCAGACTAAACATTTCCAAACAGAATTACTGTTGTCTTTTTTTGTTCAGCAACTAGAACAATGCTTGGCCCATAGTAGACTCTCAAGAAATATTTGTTGAACAAATGAATGTTAAGTGGAGGGAAATTATACTTAAAACGGTGTATGCAAAAAACTGTACAATTATGTTTAACTGTATGCTATGCATAGACATTAAGGTGGTAGGAAAAACACCAAAACAGCAGTGGCTGTACGTGAAATTAAACTATTTTTTCTTTAAAACTCTGTCTATAAAATCTATTCGGAGCATAAGAATTAAGAATTTATTCAGAGTTAAAAATATCAGAATTTGAAGTCACAAGTGACCTCAGTCTGAGTGAATACTGCCACTTTAAGGGGCTTGAAAATATATGAGCTTTATTGTGACCTAAACTATGAAATTATGGATGGAAAGAGCTCTCATTTGGTGCTGGGAACTAGTGAGGGACAGTTAACAATGAGCTTTACTGTGAAATTATGGATGGAAAGAGCTTTCCTATGGTGCAGGGAACTAGTGAGGAACTAGTAAGTTAATCGAAAAATATACGGCTTACGGCAATTTTGAAATCATATTTGGATATTTATTGTGTTCACAGAACTGAAAATCTGCAACCTAATATGAAGGTTAGCTGATAATGACGACAGGCATTTTTTTTAAAGTTCCCTTAGCGGTGCCAGGAATCCAACCCTGGACCTTATATATGCTAGGCAACTGCTCTACCATTTAGCTACGTGCCCAGACCCGCGAATGTTCCCTTTTGTAATGAAAACATCCATGTTGTCAACCTTTAGCAAAGGTAGTGACGCGCTGCACGCCCGCCCACTTTCCCGCCCCGCTAGCTGGTCACGCTCCTTCCGGCTTCGGCTCGCCCCGCCCCGGGAGAATGCGCATGCTCCGTCCGCTTCTTCCGCCCACGTGACCCGCCCAGGCTCCTCGCCGTCCCAACATGGCGGCGCCCAGGAGTTCCTGCCGCACGTGAGAAAGACTGGGCCACTGGGACTCGGAGAGCACGGCGTGTGAACTACTTTCCCTTTCCTACTGTCGGTTTTATCCCCTAGTCCCTTCGCGGGGCCCTCGCGGCCCGCCGCCCCTCTACAGCCATGAAGACAAAGCCTGTTTCCCACAAGACCGAGAACACCTATCGGGTGAGCGTGGGAGCTTGGGTGGAAGCTGGGGGGCTCCGCTGCCTCAGCCGTGAGACTGTCCCAGAACGGGACTCCTGGGGTTCTGGAATCGGGGCAGAAAGCGAGTCGCTTTGCCAGGAGGCTCTGGCCAAAGTGGGAGATTTCTCCGGGTGTAGTAAACACGGAGTGGGGAAATTCGGAAGTCTGAACTGCAGATTTCGCCCGCGATTTGTGAGGTCTGACCCATCCTGGGAATTCTCTCAGTCTAGAGTAGAATTCGTTATCCCAGGAGGTGGCTTAGGGCCGAGTCTCCCCTGCCCTTTTATCGTTTAAAGACCGATTTGGGTAGCCGGGCAGGAGGAGGTGAGTGACTTCCAGCTAAAGGCTACTGTAGCACTTTCTCTGTTGGCCCCTTGGTAATTTCCTTCCAGGTCTTTGTGACAACTGTAGGTCTTGTGTATGTTTAAAATCACTGTTGTTGCAACAACTTAGCTGGGATCCCTGTGCTTGTACATGGCACGAAACCTAGTAGACCCCGCAAGGCTAATCCTCAGCGTTCACTTAGGCTCACCAGTCTAGCATGGGAATTTTATTTGAAATGACATAGCTGAAAGAACTGGTACAAACATAGAAATACTCATTATCTTCGAATAGAAACGCAGTGCCTTTACGACTATGCCTTTCAGTTTGTTTTTACTTTTATTCTTATGTTTCATCAGTAATACCTGCTCTTAGTTTAAAAACTCAAGTGTACAGTTGATGGTTGATAAAAAACGCAAGTCTGCAATGACAGCAAAACATGCCATTATTTGTAATGGTAGTACACAGGGAGGTTTGCTTAAGCGTTACACTTTTATTTTTTTTTTTCATAGTTTTGGGGATTGAATTTAGGGGCATTCTACCTTGGAGCTACACCCCCAGCCCTATTGTTTTATCCCTTATTAGCCGAGGGCCTCACTAAATAGCTGAGGCTGGCTGCAAACCTGTCATCCTCCTGTCTCCACCTCCCAAGTACTGGGATTACAAGTGTGCACCACCACGCCCTGCCGAAGCTTTACACTTCTTACTTTCATAAGGAAACTGCCCACATGTGATTATTATACAGTACTCAAGCACATATTCAAGGTGTGATAAGTAATAAATGATGATGTATCTTAAACATGCTTTCTCTCCTAGTTTCTTACATTTGCTGAACGACTGGGAAATGTGAATATTGATATCATTCACCGTATTGATAGAACTGCAAACTATGATGAGGTAAGAGACTGTGATATTAGCCAATCTTCAAGTATTCATAGTTTTTTTTTAAAGTGCACCCTGTTAATGAAGTGAATTGTTTTTTAAGCCATTCTTTTATGAGCATGAAATTCTTTAGACCTGTGCAGCCTAATACAGGAGCCACATATGGTAAATAAATTTAAATTTACATTAAATGTAAAGTGCTCCCTGGCCATATGTGGCTAGTTGGTACCATATGGATAAGTGCAGACATGGGAACATTTCCATCCTTGCAGGAAGTTCTGTTGGGTGATACTGTGTCAAACAGTTGATTTGACTTGATACTCACCTGGCTTTTGTGATTCTAGCCTCTCCCTTTTCCGTTTGCATTCCAAACGCTGCTGCAGATCCGTGTTCTTACAGCTATGATTTTAAAGTGATTTTGATGAAGTCACTTTTCTGGGGCTTAGTTTCTTCCTGTATTAAAAGAAAGGCGAGACTACATGATTTCACAGTTCTTACCACATTCTATCTCGGTCATTCCTCTGCAGAAATATTTTCCTTTTTGCTACATCAACTCATTATTCCTCTGTTAGCCTCAAGGTCTTGTATTACATGCCTTTAACTTGAGGATTCAATCTCAGTTATTACAGTGGAGTTAGACTCCACTGACTATGTCTTTGTCTTTGAATGTATTGTCTCTACTGTGTAGGTTCAATGTGTTAGTGATGTTACCTAGGGAAGCATATAATGCTTTGAGAACTCATAGTAAAAGAAGCCTAACCTAAATTCTTTTGGGAAGTAGAATGGGGTGTCAAAAAGGTGATCTAGACAAGACATACCTGAATTGAGTTTCATTGTTTGTATAGGTTTTAGCATGGCAAAGAGGACTGGAAAGGCAATTCCAGGGAGAAGCCTGTGTGAAGGAGCAGAGACTAGAGAATGCAAGTCACCTTTAAGACACTGAAAAGAAAGGCTTTCATAAGCCAAGCTAAGTTTGGATTTTATCCTGAGGCTATAGGGTGTCATTCTAGGATTGGAAGCAAGAGAGTAAGTGGCATGAATCAGGCTTAAGTTTTTGATCTCTATCTTTAGTGTGGAGGAAAGAGCAGGATTTAACTTAGTGCAACCATTGTGAGGATCTGGTAGTTATCTAAAGATGGAGAAGGGGGAAAGATCCCAGAGATACTAAGGAAGTAGAATGGATAGCAATTGTACATACTGGATATGTAGGGAGGAACAGACTGATATTAAAGTTTTTAGTTCGTATAACTGGGTGGTTGAAGAAGTCCCTAATGAAGATAGATTTGTAAGAAGAGGAGCATGAAGTTGTAAAGGGAAGATGACTAGTTGCATTTAGAACTTGTAGAATTCGATGTGCAATGCCTATGGCCATGCAAATGATAGTATCCATTTGGATATATGGATCTGGAGCATAGGTGACCAGAGGTAGAAATACGGATTTGGCATTTAACAGATGGTTTATAGTTTAAGCCATAGGAGAGGTTGGAAGTACCAAGAGGTAAGAGCCTGGAGTAGAATCCTGGGCTGGGGGTCTAGAATGCCCTCAGTCACTTGTCTGGCAGTTGGCTGGGCTTCACTGGGCTTGATTTTCCTCATGCTTCTTTTTCTCTAGGAAGCCAGACTAGGCTTCTTTTCATGATGGCAGAATCTTTCCAAGACAGTGAAAGCAGAAGCTGCAAAACCTCATAAAGCCTTGCTTTGGGTGTCATAGGGTCACCTTCTTTGCGTGTTACCACTGGTCAGAGCAATCGTAAGTTGTTCATGAGGTCAAGCCAGATTCAAGGGGAGAGGAAAAACTCCATCGCTTGGTGGAAGAGCTGATAGTCACATTATGAAAGGAAAGGGACATGATCTGTCACCAGTGGCTGATGTGTATCAGTCACTGTGTTAGGCTAGGAATGTCTTCTTCATTTAAGTTTTAAACTGTAGTGTATATTTCTCTTCTGCCTTCAGGGGCACTGAACAAAATTTAATGGGATTCTCTTTTTCTCTTCTATTCTGCCTATTTTACATTACCTCATTTTTATTTTTTAAAGATTTCCAAAGTACAGTTTTAGTTTTAGTTGTTGTTGTTGTGAGATTGTAGTAAATTTGGCATGCTTTGGGTACATACTTATGTGTTTGTCTTCTCGCTCTCTCTCTCTCTCTGTATATACACATATGTACATATACATTTTTACACATATATGGTAATAGTTTATTGCCTTTACCTTTCAAAGTACAAGATAGTATATACTGTGTTAAGAGCTAAACGACATATTGGCGAACTTAGAAAAAGACTATCACTCCTCCCACCCCTTATTGCGAAGGAGATCAACCTTGACAGTTCAGTGTATGTGTATTCTTCCACCTGTTTCTCTCATGCTCATACAAATATATGTAAACATTGCAGAAGGTTTTTTTGTTTTGTTAAAGAAAAATTAGATCCCAGCATATACTCCACTATATAACTTGCTTTTATCGCTTGGGGCCATATCATCAATGTAGTTCTAGTTCAGTGTAGGTATAATTTATTTTTATTTTACTTTTTTGGTGCTCGGGATTGGACCCAGGGCCTCTTACACGCTACACATGCACTTTAAGACTGAGCTATACCCCCAGCCCTGACAATTCTTTTTAAGTAGCTACATAATATATTTTAGTACATATTGACCATATTATTCCAACAGTTTCCCTATTGTTGGCTCTTAAGACTTCACTATAGTAGAGCTGAATAAACATCTTTGTACATATATGTTTGCAATTTTATAAGAAATATCTTAAAAACTGGAAATGCTGAGCCAAAGGGTATGCCTACTTTTAATTTTAATAGAAACACCAAATTACTTCTCCATAAGGTTGTGGTAGTTCATATTTCCAAAGACAGAATGAAAGAACTTTAAAGATTCAGCACATTTTTCTGTGCCTAAACTTGCAAGTAAGATAGAAAAATATTTTTTCCTTAGTGTGACTATTATAAGGGCTTTAAAGAGTTATTTGATACAACCAAATCAACAAAACATTTGTTTTGTTTTGAAAGGGAAATGGCAAACTTTAATTTTCTGTCACAGGTTCTCAAAACCAAATATTCTTACATTTACACTTCTTTTCTTCTTTTTCTTCCTATTTTTTATGGTTTTTTAAATATACTTTTATTGGTGCATTGTAGTCTCACATCATAATGTAGTTCAGTGTGATAGGGACATACCTGCGCACAGCACTTGGTGAGCTTTCTCCTCTCTCCCTCCCACTCCCTCCCCTTTCCCATATTGATGTTGAGATTGGCATTGTGTTTTTATAAATCATCTATGTATATTTTACTTCCAGTGGATTTTTTAAGTATGTTAGTTAATACCCCCTTTTAAAATAACCTAAAGGAGTTTTTAAACTCCTAATCACTTTAAGATATTAATATATCGTTATACTTATTAAACTTTTTTAATTGACCATGATTTTCTAATTAATGAACTGTTTTAATCTTGGCAGGAAGTTGAAACGTACTTCTTTGAGGGTTTGCTGAAATGGAGAGAATTGAACCTTACGGAACACTTTGGTATATTTTATTCTCCCATAATTTGCACTTTATGTGTTCCAAACAACTAAATAGTGATGTGATGGAAAAGCAGAACATGTTCCTTTCTTTTCTTTTCACCCAGGAAAATTTTACAAAGAAGTTATTGACAAATGCCAGTCATTCAATCAGTTGGTCTATCATCAAAATGAGATAGTTCAGAGTTTGAAGACTCACCTGCAGATTAGGAACAGCTTTGCCTACCAGCCCCTGTTGGAGTAAGTAGCATCTTGAGAAAAAGCTCTGTGGCGTTTATGTGAATTTTCAAGGAAGGTCGTGTTTCAGGACTATAGATGCCTTAGACCAGATGTTTGTAATTTAGAAACAAGAAGAATTTACATTTCCTATCAGAATATCAGGAAAAGGTGCATTACCATAAAGCAGGATTCTAGGTATACAGTTTTGCATTTGTCATATAATCCTAAAAGAATCCCATTTTTCCTTGATACTGTAGAATCAGGTGATACACTTTGAAGAAGTCCACCTTCTGACCTGATTCCTTTGCTGAACTCTTAAGATTTAAAGAATTTTATCTCTCAAGACTTGATTTAGAAATATTTTGGATTAATCAATGTGATAATCATAGGTCATCTACTATGGTTTAATAGATTGATAGCCTTTTAAAAAAATCTACATAACCAGTTTCTTTTTTTTTAATCTAGTTTGGTGGTACAGTTGGCACGAGATCTGCAGACGGATTTCTACCCCCACTTTAGGGGCTTTTTCCTGACTATCACCCCCATCCTGGAGACTCAGGACACAGAGTTGTTGGAATGGGCGTTCACCTCGCTGTCCTATCTTTACAAGTACCTGTGGAGACTGATGGTGAAGGACATGGACAGTATATACAGGTACCCTTTTCTCTCTCCAGTATGTTTCTTTATTTGCCTTTCCCTTTTTCCCTGGCCTCTGTCTGACTCCCATCCTACCTTTGCTGTGCAGTGCCTAATTATTTCCTTATACTGAATTGATTCGCCAGCCAATGATCCACAGTCTAGTCTAGCAGTGTATGTTGAACATGTCTTAAGTTTATATTGATCTAACCTTCTCTTATCTCCAGCTGTTGGAATTATAACCACACATCAAAACCTGACTTAGATTGCATATCTTCCACAGAAAATCCTGGACACCTTAGCTACAAGTGAAAGCTTTATATTCTACACCTCGTTGGCATTTTTTATCACTTATATTACTCAACTTTTAATGTAATTGTTTGTAATGTACTGCTCTCCTCAAAAACCTGTGAACTCCTTAAAAACCCTATCTTAAAACACCTGTGTTTACCCAGCCACTAATATACTACTTAAAAGCCAAAAGAGAAGCCGGCCGTGGTGGCGCACGCTTGTAATCCCAGTACTTTGGGAGGTGGAGACCGGAGGATCCGGGTTCGCGGCCAGCCACAGCTCTCTCTCTGTCTCTCTCTCCCTGTCTCTTTCTCTCTCTCTCTCTCTCTCTCCTTAGTGAGGCCCTCCGCAACTTCGTGAGACCCGGTTTCAAAATAAAGTATAAAAAATAGGGCCGGGGTGTAGCGCGGAGGTAGAATGCCCCTGCGTTCAATCCCCGGTACTGCAAAAAAAAAAAAAAAGCCAAAAGAGATTCCCAGCATTTTTGAGTACATGTGGACAGGAAAGGAGAATAAATTCCATAGTGGCATTTCATTTAAAGGAAAGAAAAGATTATTATATGTTTAAATCTGCAACTTGGTGCAATTTTCCATTTGGTCTTCCGATTGTTTCTACATACTATATACATTGCCATAGAAATGTTTAAAATCAACACTTAGCCCTTTACCCCTCAATAAAAGGTGTGGCTATGGGACAGGACAGTGATTTTGTATTCATGTGCCCCCCTTCATCCTCTTTCAGGAACTTTGAATAAAGAATGAGAGGGAAGTATTTCTTTCTAGTCCTTATTCTCTATGATGTTTTTGGTAAAACGTATTAGAAACCAAGGTTTTTTTCATTAAACTACCCACAAGGTCTTTGGGGAATATAGTTTATTTGATTTAGTTTTATAATTTCAGCTATCATAAAAGTTGTCACTTTTATGTCTCCTAAGTCAGGTTCTTCAGTTCTAAATTTATTTGCCTTCAGTGTATGGCATCTTCAACAGCCTGGATATTTTTATTTGGGTATTATTGAAACCAAACTTAACACATTTTTGTTCAAACACTCTCTTTTTGCCTTTTTTTCATTCATGTGCTCAATAAATACGTATTGAGCGCCTACCCTGTCTGAGACCCCATTTGGTTGCCCATCTTTCTATCAGTGATACCAACATTCTTCATACCTTAGGAGCATCTTTGACCCAGTTGTGTTCAAGAACTCCAAATCCTTTTAATCCTGTCATTCACACACATACACACACACACACACACACACACACACACACACACACTGAATTTTTATTGAATGCTATCTGCATGTGAGGAACTTGAGATAGAATCACAGATAAAGCATGAAAAGTCCTCTTCTCACAAAGTTTACATTTTACTTTAGTAGGGGGAGAAACATCTTGGGGACATACCTCGCATGCTCAAAGAACAGCATGAAGAAGGGTGAGAGTAATTAGGTGATGTCAGAGTACGAGGAGGAGGAGGCCAGGGCATAACGGGTCTTGTGGTCCACTGCAAGATGTTTTACTTCCTTGCAGGGACTCCTGAAATATCTCCTGCGTCCATCCTTTCCCATCCCCTCTACTCCTATCCTCTTTCATGCCTTGCTAGCCCAGGCTTGCATGACTTGAGCAGCTTTCTGAGTGCATTCCCAGCATCTTCTTTCTTCCTTTATTTCATCCTGTATATTGCTGCCAAATTATTCTTTGTGAAAATATTTGTCATTCAGCCAGTATTTATTAGTATCTGCTATGACTAAGAAGCTGTTAGGTACTAGGGGTATGGCAAAAATAGGAGAGCCATACTCCACTATCTTTCATCAACAATATGGTTATATATGTAATTAGTTATCACTAATTAGTTATAGCTGCATGCCTATGTGATCTTGAGCAGATTGCTTAGCCTTTCTGCCTCAATTTTATTTTCTGTAGAATGGGGGTAATAGCACCCATCTCATAGAGTTGTTGTGCTGATTAAATGAAGTTAACATAGAGTAAGTGCTTGCATAGATGTAAACTGAGCTCAAATTCCTCTCCTTAGTGTCAGAGATTACCCCCCCATCACACCATCCTTCCTCTTTGAGATGGACAAGGCCTGTTACTTTTTGACCATGATCATTTCTGCCCACCCCATCTATGCTCTTGTATTTAAATAACAGTGCACTCCAGTCCCCACCTGAATTCTTCTTGTCATTCAGAGCTTACTACCAGTTTCAGCTTTTCATGGAGCTTTGCTATAAGACCCGCACCACCAACCCTGCGATTCTTAATGTGTGGCCGTCAGTCTTCTGTGTGACATGTGGGTGTCTTACTAATCAAATAAGATGCTGATCTTGTATTATAACTGCTACGTATTCCTTAAATACCCAGCACAGTGTTGGATATATTGTTAACATGTAGTATACCTTTATTAAAATTATATGATTTAACTAAACTGTCTTTTTTTTATTTATAGCATGTATAGTACACTCCTGGCTCATAAAAAACTACATATAAGAAATTTTGCTGCTGAAAGTTTTACTTTTCTCATGAGAAAGGTTAGTTTGATGTTTTATATATTTATTGTTAGTTAATCATCAGGGATCTGATGAGAAGAAACAGATATCTCTTAAGAATGCGGTTATTTTGGACTAATTTTTTAAATATATAAGCAGAAACCTGATATATTTCAAATTTATCTCACTGTAAGGTTTACTCTGCAACCTAACTAATGTGACATAATTTGGGTCACTCTTATATTTAGGTTTTTGGTAACTTTCTGTATGCGTATTTCATAAGTTCCCACTAATTCAAGCCAGTAACTACATGAACAGTAAGACGAATACAGAATAATAGTATCCTCGAAGGAACTGGTATCATAGTGTCACTTGTATTTGTCTAAAATCTTCCTAGAAAATTTTAGAGGGCTTTTTTAATAAGAAACTTTGGTATCAAATTTTGTTTGTGCTCATAAAATACAAATACATGATTTATAATTTACTTTAAAAGACAGCATGTTGCCTGATACAGTTTTTCTTAGTATACACCTTCCTGTCATACTAGTCAGTTTGCTCTCTTATGTGATATTACAGGTGGGGGTACACTGTTGTAGTAAGTTGAAAGCATTACAAATGTTTGTTCCTTTCAAAAATTTTTCCTAAGCATGTTTAAATATGAATATGTAGAATAGGAAGTAAGATTTCTTTATTTGAATATATTTTTGTCATGAATATAATCTTTTTCCATTTTCCATTTTAGGTCTCTGATAAAAATGCACTTTTCAATTTAATGTTTCTTGATCTTAATGAACATCCGGAAAAGGTGGAAGGAGTTGGACAGTTGCTCTTTGAAATGTGCAAAGGAGTTAGAAATATGTTTCATTCCTGTACAGGCCAGGTAAATAATAGGAAGGAGTGCTGGGAGTCTATGTGGAAGGAGTAAACAGGAAATAGAAAAGAATTGGGCAAATGATGTGACGAGAGGATAGCCCAGAATACAGAGAAAGCACTAAATGAGAATTAGAGGATTAAAACAGAGTGCCCTAATGTAGATCCTGAGTACTTTAACTTACAGAATCAATTCTGGGTTCTTCAACCCGGGTACTAGGAGATAATAACATTTATTAATGGGTAAGTGTTGGTAGGGAGGAGCAGTTGTATGGTAAAATTCCTCATCCTAGTTGGAAATTTCTTTTGGGAAGACAGTTATCCATGAAAGCTGCCATATTCTTGATTATTCCAGAACAGATTTTTAAGGCAGGTAATATAATCAGAGTGGTAAATCACCACCTGAAACTTAAAAATACTTAAATAATTTTAATTGCTCTTGCATTCCCACAGGCAGTGAAGCTAATTTTGCAGAAGTTGGGACCAGTGACTGAAACAGAAACTCAACTACCATGGATTTTAGTCGGAGAAACACTCAAAAACATGGCCAAATCCACTGTATTCTACATCTATAAGGAACATTTTGGTACATTTTTTGACTGTTTGCAAGTGAGTTCTAATTTTTAAGGATGGGTACATAATAGAGTCCTAAGTTTATTGTTGTTGCTCTGAGTTTAGCAAAGCACTCTTGGAAATTGTATTTTATAATCATTTTCTTTATACTCCTACAAACTATTAAGTTTTTCTTCCCCTCCACCCCAGTACTCTTTTTATTTTCTATGACATCTTGACATGCAGTAATGCATAGTAGTTAAGAGAGGCTTTGGAGCCAGGCTGCCTGTTTAAATTTGGCTCTACCACTTACTGCTGGTGCAACTTGCAGAAGTTTAATTCAGAGTATCTATTCCTCAGTCCTTTCATTTGACAAATGGGGAAATTGTAATGTTCCCTGCCTCAGTGTTGCTGTGAGGATGGTAAATAAATGCTTGCAAGGAACCTAGAGCAGAGCACTTAGTGACTTAGCCGACATTATCATAGTGACTCCTGATGAGTGTATCTTTTTCCTCCACAGCAAAAGAACATGAAAACTTGAACTGGATCACACAATATTTTCATTATTGGATGAGTAAATGAATTGAATATCTTATATTTATTTTCTTTGTTAAATTCTTTGTTTGCAGGAATCACTCCTGGATCTGCATAGCAAAGTAACAAAAAAGAACTGTTGTGAAAGTTCCGAACAGATTAAAAGGTTGCTAGAAACGTATCTCATACTCGTGAAACATGGATATGGGTCAAAGATAACCAAACCTGCAGATGTTTGTAAGGTGAGTTCCCAACGTGACATGCTTAAGAGTATGTTTATGAAAAGCCGATTGCTAACTGTACATTGTTTTTTTCTTTTGTTTTTACAGGCATTGTCTCAAACATTACAAATAGCCAGTCTCTCCACATCTTGCTGGGAGACTCTCTTGGATGTCATTTCTGCTTTGATCCTAGGTGAAAATGTTTCCTTGCCGGAGACCCTCATCAAAGAAACCATAGAAAAAGTAATTTACTTCAACAAATATTGAGTATTTAATAATATATTTAGCATTGAGGAAGCTTGCTGGGGAATTCAAATAAAGCATGACAAAGGCCCTGCCCCTGAGGAATTTATAATCTTGTTAAGGAGATGTGAGTTGCATGCCGTAATGAAAATAAGCAAAATAAAGTGTAGTAAAAGATAAATCTATACAGCAAATATTCAGTGAGCATGGACAGCTTATCGTGTGCTGGGTGTGAGCTAGCTATTCTAGGGTGAGTCCTATGGTCTCTATAGTTTCTAGGTGTTATTAGGGAAGGGACCTGGGAGTGAGTAGTTAAAATCTAGTGAACTAATCTATTGGAGATACATATTGGATTATAAATACTAATTCTGCCTGTGGTTGAGGAACAGAGAAAGCTTTTCATAGGACTGATATTTGGGATAGTCCTTGAAGGTTTCATAACAGTCTGCCAGTCAGAAAAGGGATTAAAACACTAGAAGTAGGTATAGTAAAGGCCTGTATTCATAAACGTGTGCAGTCTGGGCATATGGACACCTGAGGACGTGTGATGTGATAACAGCAAAGCTCTGTTGAGCTTTGAAAAATTAGGTTGGGTTTTATCCTGCAAGTAGTGGAGGGCCTTTGAGGAATTCTAAGCAGGCCTTTAAAGAATTTGATGAGATTATTTTAGTGAGTTTGGGAGATGGTTTAGAGGGAAGTGGAGGGGTTGGAAATAGATCATTTAGGTAGTTCCTAGATTCATGTAATGCAGCCAGACACCTTGGGAAGGTTAAGATTATATTCCTTGCCCATTTGTAATTCTGCATAACTGCCGGGGAGAAGTCCTAGTAGCTCTTGGGCAGGGCCTGCGTAATCATGGAAGTGCAGTGTCAGTTGAATCTGTAAGTTCTCATGGAGAAGGCTGAGCCTTTGGACAGAATGCTGGTTGAAAGATGTCTTTGGTTCCCTTTCTGTATGCAGGGTCTTTTGGGGGGCAGGGGGAGTACTCTATACTTCCATTAATGTTTTTATACCTGTGGTTCACAGATTTTTGAGAGTGGATTGGAAAGACGTTTAATTTTGAATTTTTCTGAAGTCATGTTTGCTATGAAGCAATTTGAGCAGGTGAGCAAGTTATTAAGTATTTTTCTTAATCTGTTATGAATCAGTTTTGAAATTCTGTGGTTTTGTTAGCGTTTTGAGAGGAACAGATTTAGTGATTAAAGTTTTAGTCAATATTTTTTAAAAAATTATATTTAATTCTAGGTTATAGGTAAAACTTGATTCTATACACTAAGGCATTTTAAATGATATTCAGTAACCACTTGTTTTTAATAATACTTGAGCTAGTTGCAGGGCCATATGGTAAAGTTAAAAAACCAGTTTAAGAAACTTATGTGAATTTGAAGCATAGAAAATAGTTTTTGAAGCAGATTGTTTTGGAGGAAGGTTGCAAAGTTTATTTCTTTTTTTTATAAACAGTGTTTTTTTGGGGTGTGGTACTGGGGATTGAATCCAGAGGCATTCTACCTCCGAGCTACACCCCCGGCCCTATTTTTTTATTCTTTATTTGGAAACAGGGTCTCACTAAGTTGCGGACGGCCTCACTAAGTAGCTGAGACTGGCCGCAAACCGGGATCCTCCAGTCTCAGCCTCCCAAGTACTGGGATTACAAGTGTGCGCCACCATGCCCGGCTTGCAAGTTTATTTCATTGCTTCCAGATAGATACCTGATAAAACAAAGTAGAAATCTTTCTTGTCCAGTCCTGAATTTATCTTATCCCTTTCCTCTTATTCCTAAATCAATCATTTACCTCTCCCCATAACTAGGTACCTTACAGTATACTTATGGAAACCCATCTCTGTGCTTGTCATCTCCTTTTTCCCTTTCATCTTTAATAATAAATGTACTCACCTAACTTTAAAAAAAAAAAAGCCAGGCATGGTGGCGCACGCTTGTAATCCCTGTACTTGGGAGGCTGGGACAGGAGGATCGCAGGTTCGAAGCTAGCCTCAGCAACTTAGTGAGGCTTTCAGCACCTAGTGACACCCTGTTTCCAAATAAGAAATAAAAAGTCAGGCTGGAGGTGTAGCTTGGAGGTAGAATGCCTCTGGGTTCAATCTTCAGTATCAAAATAAAAAAAAAAAAGCAAAAAACAAAACCTCATTGTATTTATACTAGGTGCTATTTCTGCTCCATTAAGACTCTTTGTCTTGCTCTGGTTTTCTTAGCAACTCCCATTTTTTTTTTCTTCCTTTGCTCTCTTTAGTTGTTTTTTTAAATCTTATTTTTATCAGAGTACTTAAATTGTAAGTATATGTGTAGTTTTAAATAGTTGAATTAAGGCTAAAAGATAGTCATTTGTTCTCTACTTCCCATCTTACCGGCAGCAACCACATCTAATGATTTTCTTCTGGCGTTTGTATTTTTAAATCATCTGAATATATTATCCTTCATTTGTTAGTTTTTGTCCTCATCTATAGACTTCCTCCTATGGTAGACGGACTTTAGTTCTTTTATACTCCTCATCTTCCCAGTAGAGTTCTATCACAGGTTTTGGTTGAATCCATTATTTGCCACATACTTAATTTTTATAAGCAAGGAGTATTTTATAATTATATGTCCTTTTTTGTATACCTTCTTATTTTTCCTGGAGCTTGCAATTGCCTCATCTTTTAAAACTGGAGAATAGCAGTTGAGTGAATCTGTCTTCCTGCGATTCTATACATGCCTTTCATCTAACAAACCATCAGATAACTTGGCAGCTCAATTTTCTTTTCTGCTTTCTTGGAGACATTCCTCCTGGAGTAATTATAGTCTGAATTGGTCGCTTTTGTAGCCCACTGCCCAGATGTAATACTAGGATGTCCTTTTGCTTCTCTGTTTCCTGAGTTTCATGTTTCCTACCTATTACAGTTTACTCTCTTATTTTGATGGAATACATTTTCCAGAGGTTCCTGAGATGGGTAGATGCAGGTAAAATTTTAAGATTTAGTACATCTGAAAATAAATTCTCTCCTTACACCTCATTAATAGTAGGCTGGATATCGAATTCCTTTTCCTGCACAGTTTTTAGGGTATTTCTGCATTGTCTTCTAGTTTTCATTGTTCCTATGGAGAACTTTAATGCCATTGTGATTCCTAATCCTTTATTTATGAACTCTTACGTTTGTAAAGTGTTGTGATCTTCTCTTTATTAGGTGTTCTAGAGGTAGTATCTGTTAACAAGTGTGACTTCCTTTCTTTTCTTTAGCTTTTTCTACCAAGTTTCCTCGCATATATTGAGAATTGCTTCTTAGCCAATGACACTGTGAGCAAAGATGAAACACTGGCCATTTTGGCCAAGCTCATTCTGAACAAAGCAGCACCTCCCACCGCTGGCTCCATGGCGATTGAAAAGTACCCTCTGGTTTTCTCACAGCAGACGGTGGGGTGAGTGCTAAGTCTGTCCCCTGTAGTGTTGGTAAGATACCCATTTGAGTGTAATACATAAAGAATATTGTGAAAAATGAAGATCTAGAAGTATTAACTGGAAAGATGTTCATGATAAATTGTTATGTGAAAAAAAGCAAGTTGTAGGACTGAACACATAGTATGTGTAGTATAATTCCATTTTGCAAAGTTAAAATGCATATATAAGCATAGAAAAACATGGAAGGATACACAGACCTGTTACCTTTGTTTATACCAGGAGAATGGCTAGGGACAGAATGAGATGATTTAATTTTTTTAACCTCTTATTTATAGATCATTGTAGATTCACATGCAGTTGCATGAAATAGTACAGAGAGGTCTCATGTACTCTTCACCCAATTTCCCCCATTGGTGACATTTTGCGTAAGTATATTGCAGTATTACAACCAGAAAATTGGCACTAGTGTAAGCCACTGACCTTCTTCAGATTTCTTCAGTTTTATGTGCACTCATCTGAGTGTGTACACGTACATGGGCAAATTGGATAAAACTGCTCTGTGTAGTTTTTAACTGCAGATTTTTAACTAGCACTAGAATGAAGCGACCTGTCCCATCACTACAAGGATCCGTCATGGTACCTTTTAATAGCCACACTCACCCTCTGTTCCCTAGTTCATTCCTAACCTCTTGCACCCACCAGTCTGCTCTCCATTTTTATAATTTTGTCATTCCAAGAATATTATATAAATGGAATTATACGGTATACCTTTTGAAATTGGCTTGTCTCATTCAACATAATTCCTTTGAGACTGATCTAAGTTTCATGTATCAGTAAGTGAATTCCTTTTTATTGCTTAGAGTAGTATTCTGTATGAGTGTAGCATTGTTTGTTTAATCATTCACTTGTTGAAGGACATTTAGATCATTTTTAGTTTGGGGCTATTATGCATACAGCTATTCTGAACATTTATGTTTTCATTTCTATGAGATAAGTGCCCCAAAATGGAATTGTTGGGTTGTATGATAGTTTTATAAGGAGTGCCAATTTTCCAGAGTGGCTATGCCATTTTATGTTTCCACCAGCAGGATGTGAGTGATTCAGTTTCTCTGCATTCTCACCAGCTTCTGATATTTATTTACTCATTCATTTATTGCCAGTGTGATTGGAGTGTACTGATATTCTCATTGTAGTTTAATTTGCATTTCCCTATTAGCTAATAATGTTGAAGCATCTATTCATGTGCTTATTTGCCATCTGTATGCCTTCTGTAGTGAAATATCTGATTTCTTTGGCCTGTTTTCTAACTGAATTACTATTATTATTATTACTATTATTTTTACTGTTCCGTTTTGAGAATGCTTTGCATATTCTAGATACAAGACCTTTTGTCAGATACATGATTTGTGATTTGCAAATACTTTTTCCTAGTCTATAGCTTGTCTTTTGTAGTGCTAAACTTTCAATTTTGATGAGGTGCAGCTTATCGCATTTTTCTTTTATGGATAATGCTTTTAATGTTGAGTCTAAGAACTCCACTCAGCTCTAGGTTCTAAAAATTTTCTCCTTTTATTATAAAAGTTGTATCATTTTATGCTTTATATTTTAAGTCCATGACCCATTTTGAGCTAATTTTTGTATAAAGCTTGAGGTTTAGGTCAAGTTTCTTTTTCCTGTGGATGTCCTCTTGGCTTGACAACCTTTGTTGAAAAGGCTGTTCTTCCTCATGGAGCCTGGCATGGTGGTGCATGCCTATAATCCCAGTTCTTGGGAGGCTGAGGCAAGAGGATCTCAGGTTTGAAACCAGCCTCAGCAGCTTAGGGAGACTTTCAGCAACCTAGCTAGACCTTGTTTCAAAAACAAAAACTAAAAAGGATTTGGGGTGTCGCTCAGAGGTAGAATGTCTCTGGGTTCAATTCCCTAGTGCTAAACACGCACACACACACTCACACCCCAGTTGGGTGTGTGTTTCTGAATCCACTTCTGGGTTCTCTATTCTCTTCCATTGATATATGTGTCTATCCTCCTCCCATACCATACTTTTGTTGCTGTAGGTATAAAATAAGTCTTGAGATCTTTAAGTAAAAATTCTCTTATTTTATTCTTTTTCTTTTTCAAAATAGTTTTAGGTACTCTTGGTCTTTTGCCTTTCTATATAAATTTTAGAATACACTTGTCTGTGTCTACAGAAAAACCTTCTGGGATTTGTTAAGAATCGCATTAAGCCCCTGCATCAGTTTGGGGAGAATTGACACGTCCCCGAGAATATAAAAACTGTTAACTTTATGTCAGGAGATGGTAAGGGAAAAAAAGAAATAACTGTTCATTTTAAAATTTTGTACTTTTGCATTATTTAAATTGTTAAAAACGCTGTGGACTACTTTTCCAATTTCATTAAAAACAATATATAAGCCGGGCGTGGTGGCGCACGCCTGTAATCCCAGTACTTTGGGAGGCGGAGACCGGAGGATCCAGAGTTCGCGGCCAACCTCATCGCGCATGCGCGGGCGCGCGTGATTTATCTCTCCTCTCTCCTCTCTCTCTCTCTCTCTCTCTCTCTCTCCCTGTCCCTCTCTCTGTCTCTCTCCCTAGTGAGGCCCTCTGCAACTTCGTGAGACCCGGTTTCAAAAATAAAGCATAAAAACAATATATAACAGTTGAAAGTAAAAAACAGTTCTTTTAAATATGTGAGAGGATTTAGTTTATTGTCTTCCAAATAGTTAAGTGGGTATACTTCTAGAAATTGTAGATTGGGAAATTGGTTTCCTGTCATTCCTTTGTTTTGACATTTGATTTTATGTCTGTTGGATTAGTTAGACCTGTGCTGAATTTGTGGTTATGCTTTATGACAGTTAGAGTAAGTGGATGGTCCTTGAGTTAGCACACATGCATGCATGTGTGTATGTGTGTGAGAGAGGGAGGCACACACACACACACACACACACGGGATTGAACCCAGGGGGCGAGAGAGACACTAGGGATTGAACCCAGGGACATTCTGCCTCTGAGCTACACTGCAGGCCCCATTTTATTTTGAAACAAGGTCTAAGTTGCTAAGAGGCCTCACTAAGTTGCTGAGATTGCTTCCCTCCTGTCTCAGTCTCCCATGTACTGGGATTACAGGTGTGTACCACCACGTCCGGCTAGCAATTAGCTTTTGAGTTTGATCAACTTGCAATTTGGGGGGAACCTGTCCCTTTAAACTTATTTACATCATCTGCCTACCTCAAAAGGAGCTTCTCTATCAAAATGTGCTAACAAAGTCTTGGTTTTTTAATTGACTGAGCTCCGGTTCCTGAGAAATGGGTAATGAGTAACTCCTGTAGAATTATCCCTTTGGACCTTTCCAATTTTTAAAGACACACTTAGCAGCACAAAATTGAGAAATAAAGCCAGGCATGGTGGCGCATGCTTGTAATCCCAGTACTTGGGAGGCGGAGACCGGAGGATCCGGGTTCGCGGCCAGCCTCAGCTACTTAATGAGGCCCTCTGCAACTTCGTGAGACCCGGTTTCAAAATAAAGTATAAAAAATAGGGCTGGGGGTGTAGCTTGGAGGTAGAACGCCCCTGGGCTCAATCCCCAGTACCGCAAAAAAAAAAAAATTTGAGAAGTAATACTTAAAACTAGGAAAGGCTTGGCTTAAGTTATGAAGCAAATTAAAATAGAAGAAGTAGCACCAATGGGGTTGAAAGCGCCTCTTAATGAAAATCAGTAGTGACTCACATATGTTTAGTTTATATTCAGCCTCCACCATCAGTTCCCTCCTCCCGCAAAGTGCTCCACATTGAAAAGGAACGAGAGTCATTTCAAAACTCAGAGGGCAAAAGTGATTGTGTTTTTTCCTGTTTTAAACATTTGTTTATCTTCTCATCCTTCAGAGCCTACTTAAGGCAGAGGAAGACTAGATCCAAGGGAAGAGAGGAACAGTTTCCAGTTTTGGACCATCTCTTATCTATAATTCAGTTGCCCCCCAAAAAAGATACTACTTATCTTTCACATTCTTGGGCCGCCCTTGTAGTGTTGCCTCATATTAGGTAAGAAAATAAACTATGTTTAATTTTGAAAGAAATATTTAGTGTGTGATTAAATTATGTCCATCATTCTTTGTCATCCAGTGGGGAAAAAATTGAATGGCAGGTTGAACTTTTCCCTTTTTCTCTGCACTTCTTGGACAGACCTCTTGAGAAAGAGAAGGTGATTCCACTGGTTGCATGCTTCATAGAGTCACTCTTCATGACTGTTGACAGAGGGAGCTTTGGAAAAGGTCAGTTACAATCACCATTTGTTCTTTTCTCTGTCTTTTGTGGCACACCCAAAGTAACTGTAAACATATGTAATACCAGAGAATAATGCTAACATTGTGTTCTGACCTAACTCCTTGTGTGATAAATATGGAAAAACAGAGAGTGAGATGATCACGTTTCACTTGCACACTATAATGTGGTGACCGGGTCAAGCTGATGTGAACGTACAGAAAGGCAAGTGTGAAAAGGATGCCATAGCCGGGCGTGGTGGCACCCGCCTGTAATCTCAGTACTTGCTACTTGCGAGGCTGAGACAAGAGGATCGCAGGTTCAAGGACAGTCTCAGTAACTTAGCGAGACCCTGTTTTCAAATTAAAAATTAAAATAAAAACAGAGCTGGGGGTGTAGCTCAGAGTTAGAATGCCCCAGGGTTCAAACCCCAGTACCAATAAAATGGAAGCCATAGCACAGAAGACTTTCATTTTCGAGCCCCGGCCTGAGTCTTGTTCCCATTTCCCATATACTTCAAGTTCCGGGTATTTCCATTTGCTTGCCCCGAGCAAGATGCATTCTTTCACAGCCTTCTAGCTGCCCTTGCACAGGTGTTCCCTCTGCCTAGGGACCCTTCTAAGTTTTGTCACTCAGTGAACTCTTATCATTCAAAACTCAGCTCAGGCACAACACCTTCAGGAAGGCCTTCTTACCTCTCCCAGGCAGAATTAGGCTGTGCTGCCCCAAACCACTTTGCCTATTGTATACTTGTACATCTACCCCAAAACCTAAGGACAGCAATTTAAAGTAGGTATTTTGTCTTATCCTAATACAGTATTTTCTCCTAATACATATGTATAATAGTTATTCATTCACTTAAATATTAACATGCTACATTCTGTGTTAGATATTAAGCCGACATATCAGGGAATAAAGTAGACTCCCACATCTCAAGCGCTCAGTGGCCACATGTCTAGTGGCTACCATGCTGCAGTGTGGCCACATAGCAGCGCAAGGCTTGTTACCATTGCAGAAAGTTCTGTGGACAACAGTGGTCTAGAGTCTAGAGCAGGGGTGGCTAAAGAACCAGATAGTAGATATTTTACGTTTTGGGGGCCACATTTTATCTTTGTTGCATATTCTTTATTTTCTCTTAGCAACCATTTAGAAATGTAAAAAGAAAAAACTTCTTAGCTTGTAGGCCGTATAAAAACAGGCTAACATCTGGCTTGTGGCCACAGTTTGTGGACAACTGGGCTAGAGACTAAATGAGTGCTTAATATTAATTGAATGTATGCAGGGTGGTAGCTACTGGATATGTAACTTCTTATAAATGGGAGAATAATATCAATATGAGTTTGATACAAAGGTAATTTGGTTTCTTTTAGTTGAAGGCCACTCTTTTCAGAATTTCTAGTTTTAATAATTCCAGTGGATACAACCATTATATAGGCTGAGTATCCCTTAGCCAAAATCCTTGGGGCCAGAAGTGTTTCAGATTTTGGAGTTCCTCAGATTTTGGAATATTTGCATGGACTTCACTGGTTGAGCATCCCTAACCTGAAAATCTGAAATCTGACGTCCAAAATCCAAAGCTCCAAAATCTCAAACTTTGAGTATCATAGCAGCACTCAAGAAGTTTTAGATTTAGGATTTTTCAGATTAGGGATTCATAACTTGTATTTCATCCTCGTCTCAGTTAATAGCACATAAGTTTGTTTTTTTTGTGTGTGTGTGTGTGGTACCGGGGATTGAACCCAGGGGCGTTCTACCTCCGCGCTACACCCCCGGCCCTATTTTTTATACTTTATTTTGAAACTGGGTCTCACGAAGTTGCAGAGGGCCTCACTAAGTAGAGAGAGAGAGAGAGAGAGAGAGAGAGAGAGAGAGAGAGAGAGACAGACAGGGAGAGAGAGAGAAAGAGAGAGAGCTGAGGCTGGCCGCGAACCCGGATCCTCC